>JAHXMU010000553.1:1298651-1312568 GCA_019455685.1 Philornis downsi
AACTTAGAAATAGGATACAATAAGACGTCGTGCACGGCTGTCCACTCTTTTACCGGGCGAGTTAGCAGGCCTTCTAAGTCTTCCTTTTCCGCTGCTGATACACCCTATCCCATATGCTCAACGCCTTAGTCACCATATCAAATTCGCACACACACCCACACACACTTGCTCACTCACTAAAAGTTCCTCCGTAGACATAAACAAAATATAATAAATTGCTTGGCATTCATATCGGTTTGTGTGCGTGTGTGTGCGCATATCGATATGGGCATATCCTTATGCCAGCAAGTATGTGTGCGTATTTTGAAGTCTTTATGTACTTTTGTAGGAAATATTTGCAACGTCTGTTTAAGGTTTTTCATGTCATTCAGTTAATGGGTGTTGACATTTATGTCACTCCTCCAGGCATAAATACAAGAATTTACAAATACCTACGCATACAAGAGCGGCCAAATGTGTTCGAATTAATGTACACATTGTTAGGTAGCAAAGTCAAACAATAGAAGGAACCTCCGGACAATATTTCATAAGATTTTTATTGCAACTACTAAGAACAGATACGAGTATATATTAGAACATATGGCTAAAGGAACTTTTGTTGGTTTTATTTGTAATCGCCAGTAAGACAAAGCATAGACAGTATGGATCCATTTAAATTCTTTATAACATCATCCATCACAAGGCCATTTTACAAAAGGGGGATACAAATAATCGCCTTCTTCCTTTTTTAGGAAAATTACCAAAACATTTCCTAATTTCAATTTCAATTTTATTTACTCATAATCATAATAAAATTTTTAATATAAATTTAGACGAAACAACACTAAGTCGAACAATCACAAAATTATCTGAGTAATTTTATAAGCACGAAATCTTAATCTTCCTAAAGCCATCTAACGTAACCCGATTGCAGTTATATAACGCGAAATGCGGCTCACTAAAGAGATCTATAGGAACAGTCAGTACAGATATATCAGTTAGGTGAACTGAGAGGCCGTGCACGCCTTAATAGGTGTGGCAGTGCAAACTATTCACATTCGCATTACTAAATACTTGATGTGAACTTAACTCAATTATACTGAATGTTATGGAACTGAATGAATGATATGAATTTGGGAATATTTAAGTTAAATAAGGTAAATTGTACGGGGTATACAGGAGAGGGCGTACATTCCATCAACTTTTTTTCATTTTATACAGTATTATAAGGGCGTTCCAATAAGAACGCAAGATTTAAATTTTAAATAAAACACAGATATTTGAAAAACAATCGCGGAACTTTATTATATCGTAAAGTAGACAGAATGAGGTTATGAGGTCGGGCAGATCGCCGCGGCAAAATCAGCATTTTCATGTTGTCTCTCCAATACCCAATTAACGAACTCCCCTCGCTGTCCATCGCTTCGCAGTCAGCTGACTTCAGTTCCTGAGTCAATTGAACTTTATATGCATGAAGATGCAAATCTTTCGTCAAAATTCCCTGCATAGTGGATTTGGAGACACCAATTTGCTGAGCTCGGTGTCGAATTGAGGTGGATGGTGTTTGAGCGACATCATCACGTACAGCTGCGACATTTTCGGTCGATCGACCTGGTCGAAGGCGAGTTGTTTTCTTTACATCACTAACAGACCCAGTTTTGGCAAATTTATCCATTAATCTCTTTACAGTTGAATCTTTTGAAGCATTGTTGTGACCCCAAATTAATCGTAATTTGCGAACTGTAGCCGCGAAACTTTCACCATTTTGGTAAAACAATTTCACAATGAGAATTCGTTGTTCATTCGTGTAGCGCTCCATTTTTACTAACCTCGTACATTCTACTAGCAAACAATAACAATTGTTCTAACGTCAAACAATGACGAATGACGCCAAATTTAAATCTTGCGTTCTTATTGGGACACCCATATTATTGGTGCGCAACTAAGTTTTCCCTGTTTTTTTGTTTTTATAAAAACGCAACTTTATTATGAAAACATGTTTACAAATGATTCATTGAGAGTATTGCCCATCGCCGGCTACTACTTTTTCCCATTTTTCCGGCAGAGCTCGAATTCCGTCACGGCAAAACTGTTCATGTTTTGAGGCTTTTCACGAATCTAGCCATTAATTGATGATGGAGTGAAACTGCTGGTCAGCCAGACTGCGCGCCATCGAACGGAACAAGTGATAATCGGACGGCGCAATGTCTGGAGAATATGACGGATGGAGTAAGACTTCCCATTTCAGCGTTTCCAGGTAGCTTTTAACGAGCTTGGCCACGTGAGGCCGAGTGTTGTCATGCTGAAGAATCACTATTTCGTACCTCTCCGCGTATTGTGGGCATTGTTTGTGCAGAGTTCGGCCCAATCGTATTAATTAAAGTCGATACCAATCCCCAGTGATGGTTTCGCTTCGTTTCAACAGCTCGTAACAAATAATACCGACCTGGCCCCACTAAATACAAAGTACAACCTTCGCAGCGTGAATATTCGGCCGAAACGACAACGTGGAAGCATGATCAGGCAGGCCCCATGGTTTTCTTTTCTTTGGATTGTTGTAATAAATCCAGTTCCTTTCACCCGTTACAATACGATGAAGGAAACCATTCCTTTTTTGTCACTGAAATAGTTGTTCACAGGCGAAAAAACGACGCTCAACTTCCCTTGCTTCAATTCATAAGGAACCCAAGTTTCTTGCTTTTGAATAATTTCCAACGCATGCAATCGCTTGAAAATGGCTTGGTGGGTAACTCCTAATACTGAAGCAGGCTATATTTGCTTATGACGTGGATCCCAATCAAGCAATGCCGTCAATTCGGTGTTTTCCAAGGTTTTTCGTGTTCCTCCACGGGAATGGACGCCAACATCAAAATCACTGTCTTTAAAGCAACGGAACCAATCTCGACACGTTGTTTCAGTTAAAGCAGCATCTCCGTAAACGTTTTCAAATTCTCGACGAGCTTCAACCGCCGTTATCTTCGATTGAAAGAAGAAAATCAATACTGCCAAATACGCATATGGCGATTATATGGTACAAAATCATTCATATTCACACAACCAAAAATATATGACGTCGTAATATGTAATATGTTTACTATATACCTAAGCTTGGCTCATGGCGTTTAGGTTACGACAGAATCGACTAGCACTTACAACTGGCGCCATCTATTGACAAACAGCAGAAACTTAGTTCCGAACCTAATACCTCTTCACTCAACGTTCTTCTGTGTTGCTGCAAAAAAAAACTGTGTAATAGCAGCAAAATTGTAACTTTCTGAAGTTATCTGTTTGGAAATGTAGAAGGACAGTAGATTTTTGCGAAATCGGCCAATTTGTATGCGTGTTAGGCGTGGCAGTGCAACCTATTTTCATTCGTAGTTCCAAATGATTGATGTGAACTCAATTATATGTACTGAATATAATGCAACAGCATGAATGATATGAATTTGAGAATATTTAAGTAAATAAGGTAATTTCAATGGGAGGTACAAGTGAGGGCGGATATTTTGTCGATTTTTTCGCATTTTATCTAGCATTATAACGCAATATAACCGACGAGAATTTAAGTACGTCAGTTATATTTAATACTGAGTAAAAATGTGAAAAAATTACCTAATTTAACTTACATATTCCTAGATTCGAATTAGGAAATACAGTTGAATGCCAAATTTCGACAAATCGGAAGGTATCAGAATGGACGTAGTAAAACATCGCCCATTTTCGTTCTCAAAACTGACATTACGAAATTTATGAAAAATGGCAAATTTAGTCCGATTTGGTACAACAGACCGGAAGATATAGAGGTAAGAATATATGCGTTAGATCGGACGTTTAAATGGGAGGTATATCGTCGTAGAGAATTGTAAAAAATTTAATTGAAAAAAAACTAGACTATTACAGCGGATGTATTAAAAATGGTATTAGGTTTGATTGAATTTTGAAAAATCGATCAATTTACATGTAACGGTTCAGAATGGGCGTGGCAATGTCAACTATTTTCGTTCTCAGAATGTAGGTTATCAAACGTATAATATGTGGCAAATTGAATTGCGTTGGATACAACCGACTGGAATATATCGAGGTAAGAACATATAGGTTAAATCGGTCTTTTTTATGGAAGATACCAGAAGGGGCTACCTAATTGGGGTTAAGTAGTCGATTTTTCTCTTAAATTGCAGAAAATTTCAGAAAAATGTATTCGATCAAAAACTAGACTATTACAGCCGACATATTTGAAATTACAGAGGTTTGATAAAATTTTGAAAAATTGATCAATTTATATGGAAGGTATCAGAATGGACGTGGCAATGCCACTTATTATCGTTCTCAGAACGTAGATTATCAAACATATAACATGTGGCAAATTGAATTGAGTTGGGTGCAACTGATTGGAAGATATCGGAGTAAGAATATATAGGTTACATCGGAGCTATATCGCTACATCGTAGCTCCCATATATAAACTAATACAGGTGACATAACAGAAATTGCAGAGATTTGATTGAATTTTGAAAAATTGATCAATTTATATGGAATGTATAAGAATGGGCGTGGCAATGCCGCCTATTTTCGTTCTCAGAATGTAGATTACCAAATGTACAACATGTGGCAAATTGAGTTGAGTTAGGTACACCCGATTGGAAGACATCGGGGTAAGAATTTATGAGTTAAATCGGAAATTTGTATGGGAGGTACATCGTAGAGAATGGAATCGATAAAAAAACTAAACTATTACAGTCGACATAATATAAATTACAGAGGTTTGATTGAATTTTGAAAGGTTGGTCAATTTATATGGAAGGTATCAGAATGTCTCCCATTTTCGTTCTCAGAACGTAGATTACCAAACGTATAACATGTGGCAAATTGAATTGAGTTGGGTACAACTGATTGGAAGATATCGGGGTGAGAATTTATGGGTTAAATTGTCGTTTTTGTATGGAAGGTACTAGAAGGGGTTACAGGGGTTAATTTGTCTTATACTGTAAAGAATTGTAAAAAAAATCACTACCGATATATTAGGAATTACAGATGTTTGATTGAATTTCGAAAAATCAGTTAATTTGTATGGGAGGTATCGAAATGGATGTGCTAATATTGCCCATTATTGTTTTCAGAACTTGGTGTACCAAACACCTGATATATGAAAAATTTGGCTGAATTCAATAAAACTGATTGCAAGATATGGAAATAAGAACATGTGAGCAAAATTGGCCATTTATTTGGGAGGTAGTAGAAAGGGCATGATTACAGCCGACACATTAGCAATTACAGTGGTTCGACTGAATTTAAAATCGCTCTATTTGTGTGGGCGGCGCATCGGAATGGGTGTGGCAATGTATTCTGTTGTCTTTTTCGTGCCCAATTTTGGCAAAAATGTTCGCCACTTTTGACTAAATTTATTGAAAGCAGTAGGAAGTTTTGAAACAAAGAAAACATGAATTAAATCAATCATTTGTAAGGGAGAATCAAGAAGGGTCCGTTTTTTGACAATTTTACCAGCAATTATGAAGCAATGTAATGGAGAAAAATTTGGGTTACTGCAGATTACGTATGTGTAACACCTCAAGGAAAGGAAACTGTTCCTCCTTAAGGAAATAGAATTTCAGAAAATAATAACTGAATAAATTGGGTGAAGAAGTAGCAGCTGTTGAATGCAGCTGAGGCAAATGGACCATTGTTGTTATTGCTGCAATCAATTTGACGTGGTGATCGGCACTGGACCCGGTTGCAAATTTCTGGAGTAGGTGGTGGGCTGTATTTTGGGATTGAGGTAATCTTCTGTACCGCTGTGAAGGCAAGTCGACATGCTGATGAATGTTATGGCGCCTTTTAATCAGATAGTTTCTTACGAGATTTGAGACATTAGTTGGTTATAGATTGTGAAATAAAAGAAGTTAAGAAATTAATTTCAATTCAATATAAGTATATTTGGGAAGCATGTGATGCCTACTGTTTGAGCTGTGCAGAGTAACTACTTTTTGGTTTTAGAATTTATGGTAGTTACAAGTGTAATTTCTGGCTGTCGTTATATATTATCTGACGTTTTCCTTACGAACAATTCAAAATATCTTTATCTTTATGTTAAGAAGTTTTCTATAAAGATTTGTTACAGTTATCGTGTCGTACCAGAAAACTAGCCGGCCAGCCAGAGAGATGGACACCGCTCAATGGACTTAAAAAGTCAGGAAACTAATTCGTTTAAAAGTTAGTTGGTACTTCAACTTCGCCCTTGTTACTTTTTTTACTAAATCATATCATTACTTCGGCTAAGGGTATACACATTAATGCCAATTGCCAAAGTTACAAAATTCTGTAAAGTATTTTATTAATGTGCCAACAGGGATCATAATTATTTACAAATCATGGCTAATGTGTCACTAGTTTGGAAAAACAGGTTCCCACGCATATTGAGGAGAACCTCAACGTATTGCGACCCCAAATGAGATGTTACTAGGCGACTGAAGAACCGCTACTACCGCAGGCAGCTAATCGCAGTGAGTTTTGCCAACGCAATAACACATGACTGATTCCCTAGCTAGCTGTCAGACTGCCACTAAATGATGAAAGATGGTCCGGCAACTGCACATACTGATTTTGGTAGCATCAAATTTAAATTTTTTTCAAACGTATTTCCCTACGTTTTAATTCCTTCCGATTAGCACCCAGTGATACCACCACCCATCTCCTATACGAAAACTGCCGCCACAGACTGTCATCGCTATGGAAAAGCTTCATCAATGGCATGATTTGCAACTCCATGAAACCTACTGCAAATTACGCCAAATCCAATCGAAAGATGATTGTTCCCAGTGCAGGCGTCCTCTTCCAAATTAAGCCACCGCCATCACTGCCACCGACACCCACACTGCACTGCACCCCAAATCCAATTAAACTTCGAAAACCTTTCACAGCGTAGGCTATTTTTTTTTTTTTTTTTTTTTTGGTTCGCGTATGTTGGCCCCATATGCAAATATGCCATTTGCAGCCTGTGATACGTTATCGATCAGCCAACAACTGTCAGTGCTTCGCTTGCAAATTGCCAGTGTCGTTGAAAATTTAATAAATATATAAACTTTTGATCTCTTAAATATTTTCTAAATGTAAATTAATTCACTTATAACAGCTCGCATCACGTAGTACAGCCAACTGTGAAACTAACTGTGACAACTGTGCACTACTTACTGCAGCCACCGACCGTTCAGTCGGAGTAGACAATAAATTGAGTTTGTAGCCAATTATATTGTGCACTTTCGAAGATATATTTTGATTGATGACTAAAGGGTGTCCTTAAGTTTAGAAGAATGATGTTGATGATTGCTGACTATTCGGCATATATGTTGTGGTATTTACGAACTTACAATGAATATTCAAGATACTCGTATGCCGCACTATTTCGACTTTTTGACCAAAAAGGGCACATCTTGTGAAATATTTATGCTCTATCTTATCTTAAATTAAACGAAAATTTGTCGTCAAAAATGGCACAGATAGAGGCATCTAACATTTTTCTATTGCGTCTCAATTAACAATGTATGGAGGCTGAGGCAAACGGGGTGAGTATTGGATGTGGAACACTTAGATTCCTTGGGTTGCAAATTCCTATAAAATATGGGTTATCCATTCAGTGGTTTCAAAACCGCCAGTCTGGCAAGGCTTTCCGCTTTTAAATGCCGGTCATCTTAAGTGTTATTTATTTAGTGAAAAGTTTGTTTTGAAAAGTTTGAATATGGAACGTCTACCAACCGAAGAACGCGTAGAAATCGATAAAACTTACTACAAAAGTGCTGATTCAAACGTGTGCTGTTAATCGAATAAAATGTTCTTCAGCGGTTACGGTGATTACGTCAACAAGCAATATGGAACTCGGAGAACCCAAAAGTTATTCTCGAGAAGCCATTGCATCACGAAAACGTGACTGTTTGATGCGCATTATGGTCTGGATGTGTCGTTAGAACGCACTTTTTCGAAAATGACGCTGAAGCAACCGTTAATGTCAATTCAGAGCGTAATGGCCGTGTGATAACCGACTTTTTTTTGGCCTGCAATTGAAGGTTATGAACTGGACGATATGACCGATTTTGGTTTTATTTTATGAGAAGTTTCCAGAATGCGTAGTTTCATGTTTTGGCAACGTCAATTGGCCACCAAGGTCATGCGATTTGATGCCGTAAGCATTTTTTTGGTGGTGCTACGTTAAAGCGCGTGTTTACGCGGATAATCTCCAAACGTTGAACCATTTAAAACCAATATTCTTCAAGTTATCGCTGAGATACTGCCCGAAATGTGGCAAAAACTGGTCGAAAACTACCTCAAAAGGTTCCACTGCTGCAGCTAATCCAGAGACGCTTATTTAAATGACATGGTATTTTGCACATAATGGCAAGGCTCAGACATTATAATGAAATAAAAGTTTCATCGAAATCATAGATTTATGTGTGTTTTAACCTCAACTTTACTTTAAAACGAAAAAATGGATAACCTTATACACAACTTAGTAAAAAGGAGCCCATTATTTTTCGAATAGATGGTTTTAGTAATCTGTATGTAGCATTCTATAAGTGCGAGCGGGTTACGCTAGATGGCTTTAGAAAAATAAGATCCTACACTTAATAAAAGAGTTCTGAAAATTTTGTGGCTGATTGAGGGCGCAGTAAAAATTTACACCAACAACTCAAGCCAGGCGACTGCAAATGTGAATAGTGATTACGTGATCGTGATACTGTAAACCGACTATTATGCGAAATTTTGGTTTTGTAGATTCCGTTCCAGCGATTTTGATGTCGAAGTCGAAGTAGACATTGCATAAAAGACACTGGAACCACTCGAATACGATTGGGTACAAGAAACTCGACGTGTATGTCCTACACGAGTTAACGAAAAGAAAAAAACCTCATAGACCAAGTTTCATCTGGGAATCGCTATTGAAAGCGGATGATGATTGCTTATGAAAAGTCGAATTGCGGTTAGTCGGCCAAGCCATTGACTTAAATTGGCGGTCAAGAAGGTTTTGCTGCGTTTATGGTGTCATTGGCACGTAATCAGTTACTATGATGTGCTCTCATATGACCAAACACCGGATTCAGACCTGCACTACCAACAATTCGGCCATCTGAAGGAAACAGTTGCTCAGTAGTAGCCAGCTAATGGCAGAGGAATTGTGTGCCATTAGAACAACGAATGGCCACACTCATCGACAATGAATTGTTTCGAAGGGAGCTTGTTAGTGAGGTTCTTAAGCATCAATCTTATGCATAAAGCTACAAATAGTAAACGGGGTGGAATTGGCCGTTTGCTAAAGTGAAACCAGGAGACAAATTTTAAAAATCTCCTCGTGTATACTTCACTTATTGTTGAATAGTATTCAATTGTAACTATATAAATTTGAAAGTAAAATATAGAAGAAATAAGTTTCCCACATTAATAAATTCTCGGTCTGATGGAAACCCTTTTATGTATATCCTTGCTACAAAATAAAGCTGTTAGCTGACTACATAAAGAGTTGAATATGTCTAACTCAGGCATCATATGTTTTTACATCTTTTTTGAACAACCTTTGAACGGGTTAGAAGTCTCGAGTTGAAATAGAATTAAATAACAAATATTAACGTTATAACATTTGACCTTCATTTTTGGTTCACAAGTGTTGCATTATATTTCCGCAAAAGTAAAAGCTAATACAGTCCATTATATACTACGTTTTAAATCGGAAATATACATTTGTCTTCATCGTAAATAGGCAGTAAAAGCCCACTCACATCCAGTTCTAATGAGCGTACATATAAAGCATAGTTTGTCCATAATGCACGTAATTTGTGTAAAATTTTTTCAAATGACGGTTGAATAATGTGCAATATTTTGAAACAAAGAAAAAAGGAAACACATTGCATGACAACAAATCCCAGCTTCTCTGGCCACAATACCATCTATTGCCGTATCCTCCGCTCAAATATGAATACTTCGCCTTCATACAAAAACATTTATTTGCAATATTTATCATTTGAATCGTTCTCTAAAGAACAGGAATCAAATTGTAGCATCGACACTTAATGTGAGTAGCAGTTTTCTGTTCTTTTTTTTTTAATGAACTTTGGCTTTACTAGTTTTAGTCGTAACTTTTTGAAAAGCAATTATGTGCAACAACAATAATATACCAGCCGACAGATAGTTATACACGCATCACAGCCAAGTACAACAGCAACATTTACATGATTTTAATATCGTTTAATTGCATATTCGCTATTACAACCGACAATGCCGTCCTTCAGCCAAGTGGATGGCAAATGGGCGCATTAATTCCCAGCATACTTTGTAGGAAACGCTAAAATCTAGTATCAAACATTACTGAATTATTTCGATGGTGACTACAGAGTCCAAAGGGGTTTTACATGAGTCTCGCAATGGAGGCCTTAACCACGGTGTATTAATCGCATTGGGCATTTTACAATACGATTGCCAGAACCCCCCTGGCAGAGCCAAGCGAATTTGAATTATCCAGGAATAGGAACGGACAATTTTGAGAGTCGCCTGTCGCCCCTTTTTTCCAGCCAGAAATTACCAGAATGATTATGCCAATATGGAACAAATGGTGGGTCTATCTTCCCGCCTTTCTAGATAGGTCCGTAGCGGAGATGGTGATGACTAGAGATTGTCATATATTATACACCGTATATATATGTATAGATGAAATTTCCAAGTCACCCTAACTCTTGCCACCGCTTCAGAGAGGCCTAACATATCCACAGAAATTTTGGCCACCCTTTTTAGCCGTGCCCTTGGAATTCAATTTCGAAGAGTTTTGGTGCTGAAGCGTTTTAGTCTATCCAAACAATGTAGTGTTTCAATGAACACAACCGAAGTATAATATTTTCATGCGCTTTACCACATTATAGCCGGTGTAGGGCATACAAATCTCATGGTACATTCGATGTCAATACTTTTCTTTAACGACAATGAATCCTTAAATAAATAGAAATTATAAGGAAACCACAAAAACCATAAATTCGTATATTAGGTGTCCTAATGGACAACATTTAAACCGCAAATTAAATTTAATAAATCCTGTTATATGCTTTGTTATACCGTGTTTAGTACTACAGGCTAATATACGCAGGAGAAGGTGCCCAAAAAGTTACCAACTTCACGCTGCTACAGCAACCAAACGGCTAATGACAGCGCGCTCATTTTTTGACAAGTATCAATCTGTTATGATGTTAATAAGCCTACGGAAGTACATTGTTTTATGTCACAGCTAAAAAAAGTTGTCGAAACGGAATTGAAACGCATAAAGTTATTGCTTTTTATTTCGCTGAAAAATTGCGACCAGCCTTTGAGTTACGACATTTGCGTTTGAACAAAATATTAGTGCATTGGACAATTATACATTGCAACAGTACTAAGAGTATCAAAAAATATGGAAATGGACATCCAAAAAGAGCAGCATCGCCAGAGATGGTTCAAAAGGTGAAGGCCAAAATTCTACGTAGTTCACGACAAAACGCAAACCAATTGGCGCAAAATTTCAATGTGTCTGGTCGTAACACTAAAAAACTTGTTAAGATTAAAGCTCAACAAAATACAGGGTGGCGCACCAATTGTCCTGCAATAAGAAATTCAAACAACTGTTTTTCAATCAATGTATTTCATTTATTTGTTTTCTTTATGGTATAGAAAAATTAATTTTTATTCACACTCGTATATTATAACTAATTACTTTTAAAGATGACAGACCGTAAATGACCTCCATGCTCATACATGCATATCAGACAGCTGATTCTGAGCTGAGAATATTATTCATTGCGGCCTGAAGGATTGAAGTCGAAATCACCTTAATTATTGCTTTAATGAGCTGCTTGAATTCAGTCAAATTCTTTGGTTTTGTTTTGTGCACTTCTTGCTTAACATAACTCTTTAAAAAAAAATACTGGCGCAGTCAGGATAGGTGACCTTGGGGGCCAGCGGAAAGTGGAGTTTCTAAATAATAATTTGTTTGGGAATCTTTGTTGGAGCTCCGCCATAACCGGTCTTGCTATGTGCAGTTGCTCCATCTTGCTAGAGTCAAATGCTGTTGAAACCGATACGTCCTTGACGCAGTTTTGAGTAAAAACACTCCTTCAACATCTTTAAATAATGGTCCCCACCCATTGGTCCCTGTCTTGTATTTGTAGCACGAGTCGTGCTCCACCTTGTACAAAAAGTCGCAAATTTAACTTCTGATATGAAAGAGTAAATAAAATAGATTATCATACGGAAATTACTCGCCTTTTACCCTTGAATTTCGAATACACATGAGTTATATATTAGTTTAAAAGTTTCATAGAAAGTGAACAAAATACTACATCGCTGTCTGAGAGTTTGAGCCAAAAATTGTCCTACTTGGAGCCTAAATCGAGCAGAATTCGCTATAAGGGCAAAAATTGTAAAGTACTAGCTAGTGGTCAAAATCTGCAATCTAGTTGATTTTATTTCAACAATAAAAATGTAGTATAAAAGAGTTAGAAAAATAACTTATCGTATCCTAATTTTGCAAGCAATTTTCTGGTTATGGCTATAATCGAAAATATAGGTTCGCTGGGCAGCAAGAAATACTCCACTATACCAAAAGTGTTTCACTTAGAATGTCAATAAACACATCAATCAGTATGAGTACTCAAATATTTAGCTGGCTGCATCCGCTTTTCCCGTATTTAAAATACAGACACATTTAAAATATCCCCCCCCCCCCCCTCACTAACTGCCTACATACTCGTACAATTGGGTTAAAGCTGTAGCTAGGAGGCGTGTTGTGCCTACGTCCGGTGTGTTGTGCATGACTGCAGGAAAGAGTGTGCGTATGTGGCTCTTAATAGCAATTCGGACAGTCTGTTGTTTATGGTCAGATAAAATGATTGTTCGGTCGGACTTTAGGTTACCCAAAAGTATTCTCATTTGTACGCCTCGGTTTTGGGCTCACCCACTCAACCTGGCAACATGCGTACGTTCATGAGGACGATATGCTGAACACGACGATATGGTCGCGGTGGTTTGTGCGTAAATAATTTACATAAACTTATTAACGCATTTGCGCGCTCCCTCAATTTAATGATTTTTTTTTCTCTTTTACTGTTAAACCCTCAATTACATGGAGAGCTACAAATTGCTGCGATAATTTAACAGAACCAAAAAGGAAAAAAAAAATGATAATAACACACAACATGAGCCAGACGCCAAACCTACACTAAACCGACAAACATGCGGTGGGCGTGAATTTAGAGAGAACATCTCTAATGTTGTAATTGACCTACGTCGAAGTGTTTTGCTTTTTACAAGTATATATATATGTACATATGTGCATGTGTGCAAATCTATACGAGTGTATGCACATGAGACTGCGCTTGTATGTGGTATCTATAGTGTTGAAATACCCGGCTTTTCCAGAAAACCGGGTTTCGAGTTATTCGAGAAAAGACTTTTTTTTAAAAAATCTGACTTTTTGGGTATTTAATGAACAAAAGTGGAAATGTACACCGGTTTTTCGGGGTTTTTTTCTGTAGAATAAAGTTAAATGGCAAAGCACACACATTTTTTAAAGAAAATGTGCTCTATTATGAGAAATTATTGGTTGCCACATTTTAACTATTTTGGTAATATTTTGTATGTTCTTCTACATAATCTACGAAAAAAACATTTACTGAAATGGCCTCAACCCCATGTAGAAACTATCCTAGGCACCTTAGAAACAAATCTGCAAAATCTACAAAGTCGTCTACATATTCTATAAAAAATCATTTATTGGAATGACCTGTTCTTCTGTGAGTTCTTTCGAATTTTTTCTATGGAATAAAGTTAAATGGAAAAGCACACAAACTTTTTAAGAAAATGAGTTCTACTATGAGAAACTGTTGGTTACCATATTGTAACTATTTTGCAAATATTTTGTAAACTCATCTACATAGTCTCC
>JAHXMU010000553.1:1312578-1367511 GCA_019455685.1 Philornis downsi
TAAGCCGGCTTTAATTGTTGCCTGAGTTGGACTCTGTATATGTGGAGATGCAAATCCAACTGCAAAATTATAACTTCACCTGCAGGAAAGATGGTAAGAAACATGTCGTTAGAAATGTAACAACCAAAAGGTAGCCTTATGGGCTGTGAGGTTTTAAGCCAATTGGGAGACGTATGTGTGCTGATTGGCTGGTGGACACAATAACAGCATATCTTGCCAGATCGTAGCCGGGATTGTAATGAAATGGATCCAATCCTTTCTGGTACACACAATTCACAATTCTAGGTAAGATTTAAAAAGTCGACCGATTAACCCCACCTCTTCTGGTATTTCCCAAACAAATGACTGATTTAAATCGTATATTCGAGGCTTCATATTTCCGTCGAACGTTTGCCAAAGTAGAGTTTGGGAATGAGAAGGGAGTACATTATCACACCCATTCTGATACCTCACATACAAATTGACCGATTTTTCGAAATTTACTGAATCCCCTGGAATTTCTAATTAGTCGGCTGTTGTCCATATTTTTAACCATTACATTACATTTTACAATTCTCTACAACATAGTGGAAAAAAACCATGTGCTTTCTGGTACTTTTCATACAAATGACCGATTTAACCCATATATTCTTTCCTCCATTTTTTTCAAACGGTTGTACCACATTTGTCCCCAAATCATGCGTTTGGTATTCTACGTTCTGAGAACGAAAATAGGCGGCGTTGCAAAGATCATTCTAGTGCCGGGTATGACATGCCGAACAAGAGGTTCATTTAAATTTAATTATTCTTAAAAGCCATTAAAAACTCTTAATAAAAATGTATTATTTATGTATTAAATAAAATGTATTATGTATTTAAAAATGTATTATCGAATGAACGAAAAAATACGCCATAATGAGCCGTGAGACAGGTCCAATTGCTGAGAACGCCGTGGTATTGACAAATTCGCATTATCTGCCATACTTTCACTAACAGTAGCAGCGCGTACATTGTGATGATACAATGTGGCTTGACCACATCTGTAACGCTTTCAGTCTCCTCATGCCTAGATTTTCTTCCAACCATTGCAATTTTCACAAGAATTTAATTTGTTTTTTAATTCTGAGTGATCTTCCTTCAAGACTAATGGAAATATGTATCTTTTTATATAAAAAAATGTTTATTATGGTAAAATTAAAAAAAAATAATTTAAAAACAAATTTTATTATTCACGATAAGTTTATTAAGCTATTTTCGTGATGCTTAAACAACTACGACAAGTAATTCCACTTAGGAATTCAAAAGTGGTTCCATTCCGAAGAAATTTGTAGTTTTCCGAAAAAGCCAAATACGGAATTAATTTCATCTTCGATTGGAATGAAATTCTGTAACAGGACTGTGTATTGACGAATAGAAATTAATAACGAATACAAATGAAAAGTTTATTACCCTGCCCTCGCACTTGGATTTAGACTAAGATTTAGATTTCCGAAAAGTGAGACTACCCAATTTAGACTACTCAGCTGTATCGCATCTCAGAAATATATCGTTTTCTAAGTTGGCATCGCTGTGGCACACGTTTCTGCGAAATTTCACATCATAAATGTCATTAGTATAGGGTTATCTATTTTTCGATTTCAAAAGTAAAGTTGAATAAAATACACATAAAGCTATAATTTCGATGAAACTTTTATTTCATTATAATGCTTGGACAGTGTCATTTAAATGGCCGGCGCTTGATTGGTTGCAGCAGTGGATTCTCCAGCATTTGCAACTCTGATTCCTTGAAGAAAGAGATTTTATAATTTTTTATAATCTTGCCAGTTCCTTGCACAGTTCCTTGTTAAACGATCCATATTCGTAAGTAGCAAACCTTTCACTAAATAAATAACACTACAGATGACAGATATGTAACAGCTGATAGCATTGTCAGACCGGCAATGAATACAAGATCGTAGTTATGATAAACTCGTCCTTGGTGTGTTAATAAGTTTAAAATGATTTCAATACGTTCTACTAGGGTGGAGACAAACTACTGAAAAACATTGAAACGACCACAATGTATAACCCAATCCGAAGTTAATTTTGAAAAGCTATACTCAGAATCAGGCCTCAATTTAAAAAATTTCATATTAAAAAAACGACACCTATTAAATGCGGCTTGATTAATATTCTTACAAATATTATAGGTATAGTTTTGGCAATCAGCTCTAGTCAATAAAATATCTCTTAAAGAAATTTTATGAAAATAATATGGATAGTTAAATATTATAATATAAATTTTGATTTGTTCCATCCATAATCATTATAAATAAAAATAATCAAATATGACATATAAAAAAAATATATATATAAATATGATAACCAAATATTTGCACTTTCTGTTCCTTAATGAGATTTATTTGGATTCTACAGGAAAATAATGAATGAAATGAAATTTTCGAAACATAAAAAAAAAATAAAAAAAATAAAATATATAAATAAATATGAATATAATTAAAAATACGCCAATAACGTTTACGCGTTTTCAATGAATTAAATATGCTGTTGTAAAACTGCTCAATGTATAACATTTTGGGAAGACAATTTGGAAAAATAAATCTTTTTCCTAATACCGACAGAATCAACGTATGACATCATCGCCTTAGAATCAAATAACACGAAGCGGTCAATATCTAGATTTCGTAATTTTACTTATCTGAAACAATATTGATTTGAAATCATCAAATTTATTATATATCGAATGGTTTTAAATTTTAGTTTGTTCAACACAAAACCATTTCTAAGTCAATTTTCTAAATCCAGTTATCCATAGCGAAAAACTCGGTTAAACTGGATATTCGAAAATTACAATTTTCTACAAACCGACATACGGTTTTGGTAAAACAAAAACCGTTTTGCTGGTTTTCGACATCGACTTTGAACACTCTGCACATAGCAGTTGCATTTAATGGCGAAAACATTCAATTAATTGCAGTGAATTGTGTTCAGTCTATTAGACAAACACAAAAAATTCAATTTCTGATAGTTCGATGTTCATTTGCAACCTAATAAACAAAAGACAGGTAGATACGTGTTCACAGATAAGTGTTCGTAGCACTGAATAGGTGCCATAGTTTTATAGACAACTTTAATATTTCAGTAGGCAACATTTAAATATACCAAAATTTATGCGAAGACCCTATAGGGCAGCGCATAAGCAACGTTAAGATTTGATGAGTGAATACATTTTTCGTATGTCTTTTTTTCGTCTCTTTACAGAATTAACTAAATAATACTTGGAAAATTTATGATGAAAAGGCTCAGCACAGAACAAAGAACCAAAGTTGTTCCATTTTACTTTGAAAGTCAGCATTCGATTATTCAGATCACATCGAAATTTCTTTCATGTTCGAAATACTCTTAGCGTTCCAACAATTTACCGATTGGCACAGCGTGCTGAAAGACCTCGTGCAGTTTGAAATGAAGTGATCATTGCTCGAGTGCACGCAAGTACAGAGGAAAACTCCGATAATTCCACCAGGCAACGTTCTCAGCAGTTAGAGATGTCTAGGCGGTCTTTATAAAGAATTTGATATATGTTACATCTTTTTCCATATAAGATGCAATTGGTTCACGAGTTAAAACCAAATGATGCACAAAAACGCATTCAATGAAGTCGCTGTTAACGTTACTTATGCGCTACCCTTTACTTATGTTCATGTCTTCCAATCAGTTGCGCAGAATTCAGCCACATTTGCTGCACATCTTGCGGTTGATAAATTTCGTTTCGAGGATGGAAATGGACCGCATTGCGACACCCGCTCACTCGGGTACTTCGCATACAAATTGATCGATTTAAAATTAAATTAAATTTTCCCCTTTAAGACCTAATTCATAGGCTGCAGTAACTTAATTTTTGCCGATTATATATGGTAACCCATATTTTCCTAGATTTATTTCTTTCATTCAATTATACAAAAAGTAGCCGACATAATAAAGGAGATACAAAGAAATTTGGAAAAATGTTCGGTATTTTTCAACATTATCTGCTTTTAGATCTATAAACTTCTAACGATATTCAATAGCTTCTATACTTTGTATGTAGTAAGAACTATCCAACTCCTTAATAAAAACATGAACCGCATACTCCACCTCTTCATTGTTGGCAAATCTTTTACCACTCAGCAATTTTTTCAATATGGCAAATAAGTTGCGTAATGAAGCAATTCGAACTTTAATTCAACAATTTTTGCCAACGCTATAGCAGATGTGTGAACTGAAGTATTATCTTGATGAATCAACACTGTCTTTTACGCCAAATGTGGTCCTTTTCCCATTATTTTATCTCCTAAACGCTGCAATAAATTAGCATAATATTCGCCGTTGATGGTTTTTCCTTTCTGAAAATAAGGACGCCATGACCTTGTCTGCAGATGGAACTGCCTTCATCTTCTTTGGACACAATTCTCTCTTTCCTCTCTTTTACTGTTCCTGTGTCTCAGGTATGAAGTGGTGGACCCAAGCTTCATCCGTGGTTATAAATCGACGCAAAAATTCGGCTTTATTGCGATGAAACATCGCCAAACACTCTATTGAAACATCTTCACGACGTTTTTTTGACTCTATTGAAAGCAAGCGCGACATCCATCTTGCTTATAGCTTTCTCATCTTCAAATCTTCGGTCAAAATAAGATGTAAAACACTTTTTGATATGTCTATCGTCTTAGCTAGCTTACGCATTTTCAGCCGACGGTCATTCAATACCATTTTATGGATTTTCTTAACCCATGTCTGGCGTCAACACTTCAATTGGTCGACCACCATGGTGTTCGTCTTGGCAGCTTGTACGGCCTTGTTTAAACTCTGATACCTAAAATAGAATCTAGCTCGGTTTTAATAATGGTTGAACTGGGGCCTTTTTAATGGAAATATTAAATTACGTAAAGATGTAAAATTTTTTCCATGTTTACAAATTCACTGAGATCGTCTATTTTCGATTGATCAAAGAAAAATACTAAACAACGGTGCGCCTTGAAACTTAAAACATATGTTTTATAAGGTTACCACTTTCATCAAAATGAATTTTTTCATATTACTGGCACCATCTATACGTCAGATCGACTAGTTTTGGGACCAGCTCATAATTTAACGAGCATCAAACTTGTTTTTGTGAATGAACATTTAAATCAGCCCAAGACATGAAAACTAAAATAATTCAATTCAGTAAATTATAATATAGGTTCTTTCACTATGAGTTAATTTACAGTATTTGCTGATAAGAATCTAATTCCACCTGCAATTCCATACAGTTTTGCACCAACGTAAATGAAATATGACGAAAGGTTGGATGAAGATATACTTGTGTGTGTGATTCAGTTCATCTGACTGAAATTTCTGTCCAGCCTCATTATCACCATCCCATGATATCCTGTGCTAAAAGTTTGCAGACTGACAGGTTGTAAGAACGATTTGCCAAGTCATGTTATAATAATTGTGGTGATTTTACACCCTTGACAGTTGGTAACTATGAAGGTATGATATTTTTAGCCTCACCTCACCACCATTCGTTGTGAATAACAACTAATATATATTTCATATATATAAGTAAGTAAGCAATATACTCGTACTACATGTATACAATCACATGGTTAGCACCTACTCTAACATCACTATTTGCCATGCAATATTCATATGCATGCTATATGATATTCTACTGAGGTCGGCGCTCGAAGTGATCAATCGTTAAAGCGTTTACTATACTATATAATTTTTTGTTAGCAGCACTGCTTGGTAATGGCGTCCAAACGTCATCTGTCAAAGTGAAAAGTGTACAGTATACTCTGCCATTTCATCATGGAAAGACTAACAAATGAGCAACGATTGCAAATCGTTGAAATTTATTATCAAAATTCGTGCTCTGTGACATCGTTTGAATGCATCGTTTGATACGACCATTTTATGGTCGTCATAATCGACCTGCTGAATCAACAATTCGTGCTGTTATCTCCAAATTTCGCAACAAATTTACTTTGTTGGACATAAAACCATCGACTTGCATGCGTAGAGTGCGCACCGAAGAAAATATTGCAGCCGTAGCGACCAGTGTTAATGACGATCGAGAAAAGGAAAATTTTACAAGTCGATTTGAGTTTGAAAGCCTATAAAATTCAACTCACGCAAGAATTGAAGCCGAATGACCTATCACAACGTCTAATTTTTGGTGAATGGGTCTTACAAAAGCTCAATGAAAATCCACCGTTTTATCGAAAAATTGTGTTCAGCGATGGGGCTCATTTCTTGCTGAACGAATACGTAAACAGTCAAAACTGTCGCATGTGGAGTGATGAACAGCCACATGTCATACATGAATTACCGATGCATCTCGACAAAAACTACAGTCTGATGTGGTTTATGGGCTGGTGGCATCATCGGTCAATTTTTCTTCAAAGACGACCGTGGAAGAAACGTTACCGTCAACGGCGAACGATATCGAGCCATGATATGCGATTGTTTTTTGCCCCAATTGGCTGAGTTGAACTTGGTTGACATGTGGTTTCATCAGGGCAGAGCAACATGCCACACTGCTCGTGAAACAATGGATATGCTGAGGGATGAATTTGGTGAGCAGCTTATCTCTCGATTTGGTCCTTTGGGTTGGTCCCCAAGATCTTGCGATTTAACGTATCTTTAATATTTCATAACATAACACGCGTTATTCGTGGTATACGAAATGCTCGAAGAAGTGACCAAAAACAGAACCTTCCGAATGGAGATTTTGAGACGGAGCCGCGGACAACATTTACATGAAATTATCTTTAAAAATTAAATGGCAAAAACCAATTTATCGATTCCAATAAAAAATTTTAATACATGATGCAAATTTGAGTATTTTTTTCGATTTTTAAAAAACTACGATTAAAAAATCACCATTTATTGACCTATGTAATGATCAGAATGCTTATCTATGTATAATTCAAGTAAAAGACAGAAACTTTAAGTAAAGCAAACTGAACTTTATTGATCATCAGTTGAAGAGTAGATGAGCCAGCACTATGAAAAGAAGCCAATCATTTACGCATAATTCGTTGCGAATAAAACTCAACACACTACTGTAGGCGACATCTGCAGTGGAACGATCTGACTTAAACAGTTCACAATTTTTTCGCGATAGATTTGGTGATTTACCTTAATGCTCTTTTCAATGAAAATAACTGGTGAGAGTCCTGTTTAAGCTACCACTCCCAAACCATCATTGATTCAGGCATTTGATTTTGCAGAATAATTCTCTAGTCAAATTTGTTTTTTGATTTGCAAACTATTCATACATGATAGTTTTGATTGCTTACATATAGCTGAATGATAAAAATTTTTTGATCACAAAACACCAAATTTTCAAACCATTTCCATTTTCGCCATTAACGGACATGGTGCTAAACCCTTAGTTTTTGCTATGCGAACTGTCTTTTTAAATCTAGCACTTTTTCTGTCTTGTAGGGTAGTGTAGTTTTTAATATGCGCTCCATGCTACGAGCAAACACATTAATATTTTTCGTCTATTCAAATGCGCCTTGTCGTGGATTACATTAAATTCTGGGCATCAACTTACGAACTATTTGTGACGATGTTACTGTTTTTGGATGTCCAACTATATGGCATTTTTTCACGCCGCAAGTATCCTTGTTACGTATAATGGCCCGATATATACATATAGGGTAGCGCATAAGTAACTTTAAGATTTGATCAGTGAATACATTTTTTGTTCGTCTTTTTTTCGTCTCTTTACAGAATTAACTAAATAAAACATGAGAAATTTAAGATGGAAAGGCTTAGCACAGAACAAAGAACCAAAGTTGTTCAATTTTACTTTGAAAGTCAACATTTGATTATTCAGATCATATTGAAATTTGTTTCCTGTTCGAAATGCTCATAGCGCTCCAACCGATTGGTTCAGCGTTTTGGCCAACCAGGGGCTGTCTGTGATCTTCCGCGTGCTGTAAGACCTTGTGCAGTTCGAAATGAAGTGGCCAATGCTCAAGTGCAAGAGCAAGTATTGAGAAAAACCCCAAAACTTCCACCAGGTTCTCGGCAGTTAGAGAAGTTTAAGCAAATAATTTTTCATATGTTACATTTTTTCTCATATAAGATGCAATTGATTCACGAGTTAAAACCAGAACGCATTCAAACGTGTTCACACGTAAATGTCGTCGGTCATTTAAATGATTGCGATTTTCCAGCCAAATATATGTACAAAGCAATAACACTATTGCTTATTTCAATAAATTTGTTTAATTGCAACGTAAATTGATAGGCTTCCGTAGGCTAGTAAATAACATAACAGACTGATACTTGTCAAATAATGAGTGCGCCGTCTTTAGCCGTATGGTTGCCACAGCAGCATAAAGTTGATAACACTTCGAGCATCAACCCCTGTGTAACAAATATGATTGCATTTCAACACATGTTATCAATGACCAATTGCAGGCACAATTTTGAAAGTCCAGTAAGTATTATGTTGTATGTCGTCTATGTGAGTGAATCACATTATTAATGTAATAAAATGAAATGATTTATTTATTCTTTAATGGTTTTATGATAAATAATTTTATGTTCATACTGCATACGTTTACTTGTATAGGTTTTATGTTTGTAAACATTTGTGCTAAAGTGCACATTCATTTAATGGTGAAAAGCCGTGCAATATATGAAACTACTATGCATAAATCACTGTTTTGAAATTGGATTTATGTTGTTAGAAACAAAAATTGTTAATTTATTTTAGTAGCACTGGCTGTTAGGCAATATAACATAATGTATAGCAGTTTTTTTTATATGAAAAAAAAAAAATATTATAAAAATAAAGGAACCAATTCAAAGGCTTTTATATTAACATATTTAATACAATGAAATCACGAGAATGGCTCCCAAATGTTTGCAGGATTATAGAAACATCTGTTTTAATCGTTGTTAATAATGTTTTGAAAACAAAAATGGAAATAAATCTGCAGTTTCTAAGCGAGTGGTCCAATTTCGATGAAATCCCACGTTTCTATAGCAGAGGTGTATTCGAATTTAAGTTTTAATTTTGGACCTTATACGTTTAAAGGGGTTCGCTCCACATTGCCTCAAAATAGGGCACCTCGGGAATTTGAAAATTTTAAAACGATACAACTTTTTAAATTTTTATCCGATTTAAAAACTTTTTTTATATTCATCTAATTAAGGCCTTCAAAAAATATTATGCATGTTATACGAGGTGTGATAAAAAAAATGTTTTTTTCACATTTCGTGAGTTACGTACATTCGATTTTCTCATTTTTTTATGTTGGTACACACGTTTGTTATATATGTATGTTCACAATATCAGCCATTTTGGATTGTCAGTTTGTTTTTGACAGATAAAAAGGTTAGTCGTGTTTTGGTGTGCTCTTCAATTTTTTACTATTCGAAAAAATGGATCAAAGAAACTGTATTAAGTTTTGTGTAAAAAATGAAATTAAATGTGCAAGGACATTCGAAATGTTGACTGTGGCGTTTGGCGAGTCTACTATGAGCAGAACACAAGTTCAATTGTGGTATAACCGGTTTAAGGAAGGCCGAGAAGATGTCAATGACGATGTTCATCCTAGTCGCCCGATCACGTCAACTTCGGTCAAATGTGAAGGTTTTGCTCACTGTTTTCTTCGATTGCAATGCCGTGGATCATGAATTCTTGTTCCACAAGGTCGTACGGTCAATATGAAATGCTATCTTGAAGTTATGCGCCGTTTGCGAGAAGCAATTCGTCAGAAACGCACAGAATTGTGGAAAAACCAATTATGGATTTTGCACCATGATAACGCGCCAGCTCACACATTGATGCTTGTGCGTGAGTTTTTGGCCAAAAGCAAAACCGCAATCATGCCTCAACCACCGTATTCACCGGACTTAGAACCTGCTGACTTTTTCCTCTTCCCAAAACTGAAGACTCCGATGAAAGGAAAGCGTTTTGCTACGATTGAGGAGATAAAAGAAAAATCGAAACAGGAACTGTTGGCAATACCAAAAAGCGCATTTCAGAAGTGTTTCGAGGATTAGAAGAAACGGTGGCACTAGTGCATTATACCTGTAGGCGACTACTTTAAAGGAAATAAAATAGAAATTGATGAATAAATAAATACTTTATGGGAAAAATTGAAAATAACGGATAACCTCGTATCTCTTAAACTTTAAGAGTTATTCGGCTTTTCTTTACCTACCATAGTTTACTTTTTCGCTAAAAGCGGAAACAAATTTTTTTCCAATGTTTTCGAACTTTTTTTGTTGTATTAATGACAGAAAAGTATTTAGAAAAAAAAGAGTTGTAAAAAAGGAGCACTTAGTATAAAGTTAAACGTAATTAAAATCAAAAATTAAAAACAGCCGATTTTTCGTAATTTTTTGAAAAAAAAAAGTATACCTACATTCTTTTATAATTATAAAAAAGAAATTTGTTAAGAAAAGCACAATATATTTATAGTCATAACGAATATTGTTAAGCAGAAATTTTCCTTAATTTGAATTTTTACGAGAACCAGAACCTTCCGAATAGGACTTATTTGTAATGTAAATATTAACTTTCAGGCATAGATTCCCGAAACGCACAAAAAACGTACGCAAAAAAAAAACTGATTTTTACGGCCTAAAGCGTTGTGAAAAAGGAATTTTTCGACCGCCTTTTAACAGGACAAATACAGCAAAAAAGAACTAAAAATCCCATTTTTTGGGAATTTTTGGAAGTTTTTTGGGAATTATGGGATTTATAATAATAAAACTCTACTTTTCATTTCAGTTTAGCACCCACTATCTAAATTTCTCTGTAAATGCAAAATTTTATTAAAAAATATTTGTAATTATATATTTTATAGGATTTTTTTCCAACATTATATTTATACGAAAACTTAGTTGAAATGATTTCTTTCACTTTTTTCCCCAAAAAACTCTTCTACGAATTTTACAATTCTTAAAGTAGACACAATTTCCAATACTCTGGTGTATAATATGTCAACCTTATATTTTCCACGTGTAAAAAATACAAATTTATCACCTCACACTTGAAATTGATATTTTCTGCTATAAAAAGATGCTGCATAACTAAGTTTGGAGTGAAACATAGCCCAATAAAATTTTATTTTCCAATGAGACATATTTTTATTTGTACTTTTTAGATTTTATAAACAGTTTTTTTAATTTATTGAAATAATCCGATACGCAGTATTCCATATCTAAAAGATACAGCAAATCCTGCAATTCATTACTATTTTCAAATGTCAAACATCTGTACCAAATCCAACGTTTCCTCATAAACGATAAAACATGATCTGATAATACGATAAAATTATTAAAAAATTTCTTCCTTTTAAGACTCTCTACAACACTTTCTTGAGCTAAACTGCTGAACATTCTTGAAGTATCCATTTCTCGATTCTTAGGGCTCTCCTATAAGTTCTCCTTAGGGAAGAATATTATTTTCAGTGATTCGTTTTCCATGACTTAATAATTTATGCTCTGTTAGTGTCATTTCTTTTCAAGGCTATATCGTTAAGAGCTATTTTAAAATTTCTGCGGAATATTTGGCAAATGTTGTTGAATTTATTTCAATAATGTAAATAATGCAACAAAAAACGTTTCAAAAAAAAAAAAATTGCGAAAAGTTTATTTCCGCTTTTAACAAAAAATTAAGAGCGAAAAGTGTTAGAATAGACCGCGACTATCCCGATGTTATGTATTTTAGCATAGCTAGATGCTAGATTCTTTGTGCTAGTTTAGGTGCACATCTTGCTCTCCTCAATTTTATGCGCGTCTTAGCTGCGTCTATGTTAGCACAACAAGTTACATCCATGGAAGTAGAAATATGCCTTCAATTTATTATGATGTCGTCAATCTGGTTTGAATCCCTTTATCGGAAGTGTTGCTACGCAGACAGAATTATCCGACTGTTGGTCTAAAACACCTTTCCTTCCTATTTTGATATTAAAACCTATTAGAACATACGGACAGCAATGGTATGTTTGCTTTTAGGCAGTTATAATTGCAGTTATAATTGCAGTTATAATTGCAGAATGTAATAAAATTGGTCTGAATCATCATAACCTTAAAATCTGTAATTTCCAGGGGAAGGCTTCAGTAAATTAATTATTATTAATTTAAAATTAGTCATTTTCTGGCCAATCCAAAAGATAATGGGTGAAGGTTTAAAGTTGGATTTAAAAATTTATGATTAAGAGTTTTTCAACGCTAAAAAGATGTAAACTAATTGAATAATTTTTCTGCCTTGCTTGTTTATAGTATTCAGAATCAAAATGACCAACTTTAACACTCTGAAAACTACTCTGTGCATACACAGAGTGGTAAAACTTATTATTATCCCTCGGTTTTAAATACATCTCTTGTAGTAATTGCTTCAATAGTTTTAGAGGTAAACAATTATTAATATTTCTTGGTGACGTAAATCTTCGTGCATCTCCGTTAGTTCTCTGTTCCGACTAAAAATTAAATCTACCGTAACTGATAAAATTTCTAAGAATAACAATTGGTGGAAACCAATGCACCTCTGCTATAGTCATATGAAATTTCATCAAATTCGGACCACCCGTTTAAAAACTTTAAGCTAACAGAAAAATATCAAGCGAACTGGCTGGCGCGAACATAAATAGGAGCACTTTGATTCAGCTGTGCCATATTTAAGAATTGTGTGTTTTGCACCACGTTTAGTTCCGTTTTAGGCCAAATGCCAAAATAGTAGACCCTTCGCACTTCAGAACTCCAACAAATCATTACTATGAATATCTTGTTTATGAAGTACAGTTTAGAAATCTTAGTAAAGATTTAACTTTAACCAATGTACTTCCGCAAAAAACCAAAAATTCCAAAGTATTTAAAGCAAACACAGAATTTAGTGCAACAGAAAGAAAGATATGAACTAAGGAAATTGTAGGCCAAATACGAGCACACCAATTTGCAAGGGAGGTACCAGAATGTACGAGTTATTCGTACGATCTGTCTTGCTAAACAGTACAAAATTCAGTAGGGAGATTACTCGAGTCGTCTGCAACAGAAAGCAACATATGGATAGGTGAGGCAAATGTGGGTCACAGACACTAATTTGTAAGGAAGGTATCAGAAAGGACGGGTCATTCGTCCGATTTGTCTTGCTAAACAGTACAGAATTCAGCAGGGAGATGACTCGAATCATCTGCCGAGTCATTTTTTCATTTAACCAATATTTGAAATTATTTGCAAGGGAACATTAAGTTTTGAAACACCGGTCATCTTATATGGAGTGTGGCCGACAATGTAATCCATTTTCATTCTCAAAACTAAATTTATGAATTCTGTGCAACTAATTGAAAGATGTGCGACCATTTACAGGCAACAAAAGGAGCATGGTTACTTGGTTGGCTTTTCTCAATTTTTGACGAGGCTGTATAAACCAATATAATGACCAAAAATCTAAGTTGATGCAGCTTAGAAATGGGGAGTTACAAGCGAAATTGAAAATTTTACAATATCGGTCAGTTTGTATGTAATCCATCAGAACGGTCGTGATAAAGCGGTTCATTTTCAGACAAAAATTTGGCAAACCCTTAAGGTGAACCGAATTGTACTGAATTCCATGAAGCTGGGTAAAACACATGAACATAAGAAAATAGGGATTACATTGGTCACTTGTATAGAAGGTTCCAGAAGGGAAATAGCTACTAAGACTATTTCTCTAAATTTAAGCAGCTGTTATAAAACAACGTACTAGGCAAAAAGTCGATTTTGACAAGGTTCTCTTAAGGCTAATTTTTCATTAGCAAAATTATACGCCACACAACAGATGGTAATCACTTGATGCCAGGGTCGAACTATTAGGTGAATTCATAAGAATTTCTCAACCAGGCTCCCGGAACTTCCGCAGAGTCAATAATATCTATGGCCTGGCGTTGTTCTAATGGGGCACAATTTCTCTTCTGTTGACAAAATTACCCCGCTTCTGGGCTGGTCCTTCAGACGGTCCAACAATTAACAGTACAAATTCGAATTAAGAATTTAACCGTGGAGGAACTGCTCACAGTATACTCGCATTATTCCCTGCCAATATTACCAAACACACAACAAAACTCTTCAGACCGTCAATTCCGATTTTGGCCATAATTTGGCTCGATTCGTCGTGATTCTACCATGATCCTTTTCATTGGCCGTTGTAATATATTAGTCACTTTTCCTCACCAGTCACCTTTCATTTAAGAAATGGACCAATTTCATTGCTATTCGGGAGCAATACGCAGATAGAAATTTGATCCATGAGGTTTTTTGTGTTAACTCGAGTGGTGTCCTTACTCGAGCTTCTTTTCGTATTCAATCTTATTCAGGTTGTTCCAAGGGAGGTTTAATGCAATATATGATCCTGGATAGTCAAAATAGTGCTGACATGACTTGACGATTTCCATTATTTTACCAACATTATCGACAATTGCTAGAACGCGGTGCTTTTTTGACATCAAAATTCCCGAAGCGAAATTGGCAAAACTAAGATTGCGGTTGAATGGCTATTTTGGTATTACAACCCTAAAGGCTGTTTACATTTTTAGCCGCCTGGCTTCGTTTTCTCCATTATCGAAGAAAAGCTAAAAAAAATTTTTCAAGTGCACTCAAACAATACTCAATCAAGCAATCACAAAACTGGCTGAGTAGTTTTTTTAGTATGAAATCTAGTCAATCTAACGCCATCTAGTGTAACCCGATCACACTTTCGCTACGCTAGATACAGTTTACATAAGCCACCTAGTAGAAAAATTATGAATTTCTTTTTACTATATTTTATAATACATGTTATACTTTATATAGGGTGGCGCATAAGCAACGTTAAGATTTGAAGAAATTTTTTGTTCAGGTCTTCTTTTCGTCTCTACGGAATTAACTAAATAATACTTGCCTCAGCACAGAACAAAGAACCAAAGTTGTTCAATTTTACTTTGAAAGTCAGCATTCGATTATTCAGATCATATCGAAATTCCTTTCATGTTCGAAATACTGAAACCAATCGGTACAATGTTGGGGAGCTAGGCCCAACATTGTACCGATTAGTTCAGCGTTTTAGGCAACAAAGGGCTGTCTGTGATTTTCCGCGTGCTGAAAGACCTCGTGCAGTTCGAAATGAAATGACCATTGCTCGAGTGCAATCAAGTATTGTGGAAAACCCCGAAACTTCTACCAAGCGTCGTTCTCAGCAGTTAGAGATGTCCAGCCGGTCTTTGCAAAGAATTTTACATATGTTACATCTTTTCCCATATAAGATGCAATTGGTTCACGAGTTTAAACCAAATGATGCACAAGAACGCATTCAATATAGTCGCCGTTAACGTTGCTTATGCGCCACATAATATATAGTTTAATATAACAATAATTGTAATTCACCCTCTATTTAGTCCACGCCATACACGAACATAAATTCATTTTGAAAAAAACTCTACGAAAACTGTACAAAATGATCATTTTTTCGTTTTTTTTTCTTTTGTAACTTACGGCACTGAACGAAATTACATAACCACATGAACACCCGTCTACAAGCATATGGTCTTAAATACTCTGCACACATCACATTTCCAACAAGACCTTTCCGACAGCAGAAATCTAAAAATTTAATATGTTAAGTTTGTGCTGACACCACATCTGCTGAGAAAGACCAAAACCTTCGCAATATTATTCTCGTATGAAGTTCAAACAAATTTACAAAATGTTTAACACTTCAACACTTCTCAAAATTTTCTTATTCTACTCAACTGAAACATAACAAAGTAATTAGCACCTCAACTTCATGATATATGAAGTGGAAGAAAAAGAAAACCAAAAGGACTTTTGCAGAAGGATACAAAAATTTAAGACAAGAACGCCAGGAGGCCACAGCAGCCACCTGAACAAGGTTGGAAGTTGGTTACCAGTTGGTAATAATTTGGTGAGAAAACGAAAGTGGTTACTGAAAGAGTTCAGCTATAAATACTGTGTTGATGAAATAAACATTTACTTCATTTTGGGGAGTTCACATTTTCAATAAGTGAAGACTTAGGTATTTGAATGCTGAAACCAGGCGCAAAGGTTAAGTTTCATTTCGGTTTTTATATTGTAAATTTATTTCAAGTGCATTAGAAATTTGTTTGTGATTCATATTCGAAACAATAACTTACTTACTTTGTACGTTGATACACAAACACTTACAGCGAACAACAAATGAGAAAGTATGAAATTTCACAAGAAAAATATCGAAATCCACATATACACAACAAGAGCAGGGCGTGTTTAAGACGCCCACTTATCTGGCGATAAATCTGTACTTTGGCCGTGACAACATAGATCGCAGTCCAAGCTGGTGGGCACATAAGCTTGTATAAATTATAGTTTAATCAATATTTTAACATATTTCTTTAATAATTCGAAACTCGGCAAACCAAAACGTACAGGTTCTTCGGAAAGGTAATCCTGAAAAATCTACTGTAGAACCTTTAGCTCTCGCTTTCTCTATTCTGCGCTATTGCCGCATTATAACATATCTATGACGATTGTAATGAATCACCATTCTGTTTTTAATTTATTTGTTAGAAATTTAAGTGAAAATCTTTGACTTTAGATATACTGACAGTAGAAAAGTCAGATCCTTCTGCCGCCACAGTCTCCTTGCGATTAGGACGCACGAAGTGTACGGTGGAGTGCCACTCACTGCAGACACTTCACGGCACATTATTCTATGCTGTGGTTACAACTTTGTGGCTGATAGTTGTAGGTAGTCTCGAGGTATCTGCTTTACATTCAATTCGATTACGGCAACGAACACAAGTGATGTAGACCACCTGATAGCAACAGAAAAAAAGAAAAAAAGACTGTTAACTCAACAAGAGGAAAACCAGACCACAGGCAGTCCCATGAAGGGAGAAAGGAGGCATTGAAAGGATGTTTCATAAGCGCAAGACGTTTGGGGATAGTGTATCGGAGGCAGATAGTAGAGCTGCGATACTGCTGATGATGGCCATGATGATTAGATGCAAAGGTGGTAAATTACATGCAGTTCATTGCAGCGGAAATGATGTTTGGTTTAGACATTACCAGTCACTGACAAACAAAAAAAAAAACGGAACTACAAGCCACCACACAGCAAACACCATCACCGCTAGCAATAACAGACTTCCGTGGCAAGACTTCTACAGGCAATCACAAAAGTACATACATACATACAACACAAACACAAACAAACTGCACACGGACGTATATTCATTGAGTACTACAAGCCACTACAGATACTTTAACTTCTCATAGCAGCTTTTTGTGTAATTTGCAGATTAAAGAAAACCTGATGCCGTTGATGCGGATCAAATGTTTCTATTAGTAGTTGTCGAAGGACTCAACACATTCGTACATTTGCACTTATTTTCAATTCACGTCAAGGGAATGCCATTTTCTCATCTGTTCCACTTCCCGGGAAAGAGAGCAATATATTTTTCCACATTCCAATAATGTTCATATTTTCTTGCTTTTTTATGTGCAAATACAAAAATAACTAAATTAATGTTGTGTTCAATTTGAGAACGTAAAAATTTAAACGTTACAAAATATCGGGGACTCAAAATTTACCATCTGCTATCCATTTTCACGATGGACCAAACTGTGTTTGCTATACAATCAAAGTAAATTAGACTCTCCGTCTTGATCTAGCCAGCTTATTTACAGAACTGAAACGTTTGTTATCACAGTTTAGCAGGGTTTGGGGAAAAATGTGAATAAACCTGTCAGTATACATTCACTCGAAGGAATGGAGGCCTACGAGGTATGTTCAAAAAAAAGTGAATTTTCATTTTCCTCAAAAAATATTCATCAATTTTTATTTTATCTCCTTCAAAGTAGTTCCCCCCCAGATATAATACACTTGTGCCAGCGTTTTTCCAATCCCCGAAGCAGTTCTGATATGCACTTTTTGGTATGTCCCTGAACTCTCTCAGCGATCCGGTTTTTATCTCCTCAGTCGTCACAAAACGCCGTACTTTCATGGGCCTCTCCAATCTTGGGAACGGGAAAAAGTCACAGGGGGCCAAATCTGGTGAACACGGTGCCTCAGGCATGATAACGGTATTGTTTTTGGCCAAATAATCTCTCACAAGCAAAGATGAAAGAGCAGGTGCATTATCATGATGCGAAAGCCATGAATTTTATTTCTACAATTCCGGGCGTTTCTTTCGTATTGCTTCACGCAAACGGCGCATAATTTCAAAGTAATACCCCTTATTTACCGTACGATCTTGTGGTAAGAACTCCTGATGCTCCACGCCATGGCAATCGAAGAAAACAGTGAGCAAAACCGTGACATTTGATCGAACTTGGCGTGCTGTTTTTGGTCTTGGCTCTCCTGAACTCTTCCATTGGGACGGTTGGGCTTTCATACGTCACCTGCGCAAGTTGACGATATTTACTCGTATATCTTTGGCGTAAAACGTTTAGAAGTTGCTGCAGTCTTTTCAGCCATTGAGAAGTGGTCAGAAAATTCAAATGGGGTGTAAACGAAGACGGCACAAAGTTATTTGTTTCCATGGGGAAAGAGTCTATTCATTTGAGACGCGGTATGCTTTTTAAAAGCTACACCTATGACTTAGTGGAAAATTTCATCTAAGATGGCTCTGTCATCAACACGACCTGTTATGTCAAGAAGTGATTTAATGCCAGTCATCTCTCTCGGCGAACAAAAATCCAACTACAATAACTACTATTATGGATTCAAATAAATCAGGCACTGCATCAGCCGAAATTGACAATTCCGCTGTTTGTATCATATTGCGCGTTTAGACCAAAATGGTCCGGCACTAAAAGTTTTCGATAATGAACTGGTTGGACAATTTTACGGTTATTAGTGTTTATTACTTATTATTGAATAATTCAGAATTTGGCTTGTTTTCGGTTTCAGGGGTTTGACAAAGCCAATTTTCTTTTGGCAAGTGTAGCATAAAATTTAACAGAACTACTCGAATCTGACCACAGCGCGATGGTTAGGACACGAGACTGTGGTTTTTCTAATCATGTTTCCACATTTCGGATAATCAAACAATCGACATGTAAACAGAAAGTCCATTTTCAACGATGTAAGGCAGAGTAAAATGAAATCCATTATTTTTCCAATAGATGGCCATAATAATCTGTATCTTGCATTGTATGAGTGAGATCGAGTTACCCTAAATAGCGTCGGCGAGATTTCATGCTTAAAAAACTACTTAGACAATTTTGTACTTGCTTGACTGAACACTGTTTGAGTGCGCCTCAAAGATCGACGACACTAGAAAAGAGAAAATGCTCCACATGTTTCATAGCTATTCTTCAATAAAGGCGAAAACGCAAGATAGGCTGCTGAAAATGTGAACAGTGTTAATATTCCTAATGCTGTAACAGCTAATTACGGGCAATTTTAGTTTCGTCGATTCCGTTCCAGTAATTGTGATGTCAAAGATGGACCACGGTCTAGAAGGCCAATTGACGATAAAATAATGGGTATCATCAAGTGCGGCCATTTTTCGATTGCCCAGGAGCTCAACATTGCATAAAACATTGCTTGGAACCACTTGCATACGATTGAATACAAAAAGAATCGCAACAAAATCGACCCAGATGGCGATTGGTGATTAAAATTGGCTCTATTACGGCAGCGTTAAGCATAAAACGGTCATTGCCGAGTCGGTATACGTGAGTCGGCGTAAATGATAGCCAAGTCAGGAATGACGGTCAAGTTTGTGCTCGAATGTGGAGTAGCTTTGCAACCGTGTCCTACAGACCCATAGAGTAGCAGAGGTGGTAAGATAGGCCTCATATCCGCCAATGGGGATTATGTTCCATACTAGCATATTCAATTTGGTATCTCCCGGCAGCGAAGAAAGGATTGATAACTGCGGTGGTACCGAAATTGACAATTGCGGTGGTACCGAAATTGTCAGCCCCTTTTCCTAGATAGTCCTAGTTTTAATTGGCTATCCCAGTGTGTCGCACACCGTGGGTAAGACCTTCACGGCGAGACTCACGTAAAACCCTCGTGCACTTCTGCGTGTTTGGCCGAGATCGACAGGGAATCATCTACTATAAGCTGCTGGATACGGCCAAATCCCTAATTCGGATCTACACTTTGAACAATTGAATAGTCTGAGAGAAGCAATGGGAGAGGAATAGCGTTCCATCCAGACAAAGCCAGGCCACACAGCCATCCGGAATCTTGGTCGGAAAGTTCATGTGCATCCACCTTATAATTCGGGAATGGCATCAAGTGAATACCACCCGTTCCTCTCTATAGTATATGGCTTTGTTAGTGAAAAACTCGCCGCAAGAGAAGCTTGCGAGTACCGACCGTGCCAGTTTTCTGCCAACAGGGAATAAAATGATGCATATTCGGCCGAATCATTGATACTAAGCTAAATATAGCTTTCAATATTATGCAAAAATTATGGACTTTTTGGAATTTTTAGTGGATTTATTTTTCTTTTAATATTCAAAATATTATCATTGCTCTTTCATTTCGTTGGTTAAGTTAAAATACAGATCATCGTTTGCTAAAGATCCTAAAAAGAAAAAGCTGACATTCCCGCAGTCAGATCTTCAAAACACATAAAACCGCATAAGCATAACTTTTTGTGTTACGAACTCCACAAGCGGTCCGCATACAAAAAAGTCGCCGCAAATTTTCACTGTTGTTCTCCGGTTTCTTGCTGTACTCATTACAGCCAACTCGCTCCAAACACAGAACTTAATTATCACAAATATGTGGATTAGCGGTCTCCTATAATGTTGCGGTTGTGTAAATTCAATTGAAAACGTCAAGGTCTTCTAAAAAAAATTCAGAAGGAGAAGGAGGCGTTCAAAACCATAACATAACCTTTCGCTTCCGGCCTTGAAAATATGTATGTATTGGAGAGCCTAAAGAAAAGAGCAAAAGAAAGCGACAAAAAAATGGGTTACTGACATTTTTGGTTAATTAATTTATGTACACTCAAGGAAAGCTTTCTGTACGTTAGAGTTCAATGTATCCTAAACTAAGAAGACACAATATTTGTTAAGCAAGGAATACAGGGAAGACATAACCATCTCCGATATATAATTCATTTTGACATTTTCGCTGCACTTTATGTAATACTTTGACAAAGTTTACATCCCTTAAATCTCGGTATGCATTCTCTGCTTGCCTCCTAGATTCACAAACTAACTGCCCCTTGAGAATTAAGAAAGAGACAAGTATGAATTTCCTGTATAGTGGCAGAAGCAATTGGATTTTGTGGTTAACACGTTTGGTAGCAAAAGTCTTAAATAAATCTGAACTGACAGTTAGTTGCATATTTTCTGCTTTAAATTCATGAAATATGTATTTGAACATTTCTGCAATGGTTTGCGAATTCCAATAATTTTCATCCAATTTCTTGATATACAGACCACATCCGATAGTATGATTGCTTTTTAATGCGAATGGCCAATAGCAAAAGGGCAAAAATATTACATGGTTTGAAAGCTTTCATTCGATTATTGTTCACAAGACATTTCTTTAAATTGGCTACATATGACGCTTGTAAGAATTTCTTGGAAAAAGTGATATATTTTGTTGCTTGAGTTGTTACCTAAATTTTAAAAAATGTTCGAATAAAATGTTCACGTCTTGTTATCCCACTTTATTAATAACAGTGGCTTAAAATTGGAAAACTTTGAGTTCTGTATTAGAAAACAACGATACGTCTTAACCAAACCGATTTATCAATTAATGTGACTTCGAATCACAACGAATCATTAAAAAATTCGCAACATTTTAAGCTGAAATCATAATTTATTTGTTTACAGTGAGAAATTCAATACTATAACATAACAGAAAATAAATTTACAAATTTTATTCATTCATTTATACCACCTCATCCCCAACAGCCAGAATAGATATAAAGAAGACATTTTGATTTTACACAGCAGGCTCGATCGCAGCTCAAAATAGATTCACCAACGTTTGGCTCTCAAATTCGAGGCGGCCGGTTCCGTAAATAATCAGACAAAATCTGGACGTCAAACAAGCGCCAGATTCAATGAAAACATAACCGCTGTCCGTGAGCAGGATAATCCGAGACAGTCGATTCCTCAACATTCGCAAGAACTCGCAATTTCGCAGACTTAAATTTGCCGAATTTTACATCGGGATTTGAGCCTGCATTCATACAGGATTCAACTGACCCAGAAGCTGAAAGTTAGTGGCCAAAGACAACTCTGATTGTTCGCTGATTGTGCTTCAATGTATTTGGAAAAGGACCTCCATTTTGGCCGAACGAATGGATGTCTTAACAAATAATATTAATGTATATGATAAGACGACGCCAGATGGCAATACGAGTACATCCACAGAGAGTTGCTGTTTGGTTTCGATTTTTGTGAAGCCTTCACCGTCAATGTCCAATTTTTTTTTTCTTTGTGGCTTAAATTGAATAGCTTGGACGTGGACGACATGTGGTTAGATCACGTTGGCGCTATGTGCCACACAGGCACTCTGCATGAACGATTTGAGAGTATGGTTACCTCTCGCGAAGATGATTTTTTGATTTGATTGGCTATCAAAATTGCGCAATTTGACTCCCCTAGATTTGTCCATGCTTTGGGCTTGATTGACATATGGTATCAAGAAGACGGTGCCACATCGCATACAGCCAGGATTACAATGGAATTACTGCAAGACCTTTGTCCACAACAAGTTATTTCAAGAAATGGTGGTGGACCTCCACGGTCGCCTGATATGACTGTTCCAGACTTCCTTTTGTGGGTATATCTGAAAAGTCAGGTTTATACAATAAAACAAGAAATGCTTGAGCAAACTCAAACAAAATATTCGTGATGAAATTAATGAAATGCCGCCTGAAATGTGTGAGAATGTAATGAAAAATTTGCTCAAAAGGGCTCGCATTTGTGAGGCTAATGGAGGCGGCCATTTATCTGTTATTGTATTCGATACATAATTGCCGACATCAAATAAAGCATTTATTACTATAACATTCATTCTTTTTCATTTCATCAAAAATTATAAACAAAGTAGTATTATACCCTCCCGACGGACACCCTGTACAAAGAACACGTTCCACAAACTGACTCAATACCAAAATTGTTAAGAATTTCGTTATGGATGTATGAAACAGAAACAAAATTAAGTAAAATTTTGATTTGGTTCCCGAAATCAGATCAAACATTGTCTATATTTTAGATACGGATTCCAGAAGCTGAAACGAATCAAAACTATTTTCATATTTCATTTCATTTCAGTGACAGGCCCTGATATATATTTATGTACAAATTGAATGACTTATCAAAAATCAGTCTACAACGAAGACTTCAGAAAGTTATAAATTTTGCTTCCTTTATTGTGCCTTCAATGCAAAAGAATGACGAATGAAGGTTAATGCAGATCAGATAACCTGACTGAAATTTCTATATTGATTTAGTGCAGATTTTATGTTTTCTGTTCTTACTCATAGGAAGTTTTGAAAATAAATCGGAAATTTCTAATTTACTACTTTACTACAACTTTCCAAGGAAGTGTTGACTGTCTTGTCAGAACTCTGAGACTTGATTATATTTCGTTCTTCCAAAATTCTTGTTAAACTATTTTAGTCCTTTTTTTAGGATATGAGAGGTAGACAATATTTAAACCAGTCTTTATGAAATATTGCGTGTAATTCATACAACTTATACCCATTATTTTTGTTCTACACACATTAGCCATCAAAGGTTGAATATAAGGTCGGAATAAAAGACTTCCTTGAAGTTATATTTTATATAAAGGGTGACGCATAAGTAACGTTAACGGCGACTATATTGAATGCGTTCTTGTGCATCATTTGGTTTTAACTCGTGAACCAATTGCATCTTATATGGGAAAAGACGTAAAATATGTAACATTTTTTGCAAAGACCGCCTAGACATATCTAACTGCTGAGAACGTCGCCTGGTGAAAGTTTCGGGGTTTTCCTCAATACTTGCTTGCACTCGATCAATGGTCATTTCATTTCGAACAGTATGAGGTCCTCCAGCACGCGGAAGATTACAGACAGCCCCTTGTTGGCCCAAAACGCTGAGCCAATCGGTAAATTGTTGGAGCGCTAGGAGCGTTTCGAAAATGAATGAAATTTCGATATGATCTGAATAATCGAATGCTGACTTTTAAAGTAAAATTGAACAAGTTTGGTTCTTTGTTCTGTGCTGAGCCTTTTTAAAAGGATGTACAGCCAAAATTAAGCATTGACCTGCCCTCGGTGAGAAATGCGTCCAATGAAGTTGCCTAATAGAAGTTCTCGCCGGCTGTTTTCTCTTATTTTTTATAGGATTAATTCGATTAATTAATTCCTAAGACCCTTTGCAAAGTTCCTTAACCATTCCCCGCTTTTGTTTATTCAAGTCAATAAAGTTGAGAAACATTTCTAAGCATCCCCCAGTTGTTTACCTTTCCACTTGAGACGTAAACAATTAATTATGCGATTTAATTGATAGGCATGTGCTAATTGAAAACGCTTGTGTGTAATTAAATGGTCAAATATGTTTAATTTGGTTTTATTTTTCTCGTAAATAAAATGGCCATAAACTCAATCTACTAATTAACCAGTATAGAAATAACATCATACGTCCTTGTTGAGACTGGATAGAATTTCTTATACATAATAAACGTAAGTATTGGTACGTGTATAAACTCGAGGAAAACAAAATATACTGCTTAAAGACGACACTGAGCAACAATTTGTGACGTTTTCATTAGGCAAATATTATGGGAATGAATCTTAGAATGGGGCACACAAAAACGGACGATATTGGGGAAAAATATCGCACACGATTTATGCTGGGAACGGCAATAGTCTCCTCATTATTACCGGTCGAAATGGAATAAAATGTTGCTATAAAAACAAATTCCGTTGCATCCCATGAATGAGATATGGAACAGCTTCACACACATTCAGTAAGCTTGCAGACATTCTATTTTTACACTATTTTCACTATTTCTATTTTTGGTATAGGGCTAGTAAAAGTCGATTCCTTATGTTAAACTGGTATATTAACTACGATTTTGTATTACTTTAGAAGTCCTGTTAAAAAAATTTTGGGACGCACTGCAGTCTAGACAACTGCAGTCTTATATACCTACATTAGAATCTTGGCTCGAAAAGTGGAAGATAAAAGTCACTAAGAGTGTACAGCTTACATTCTCTCTTAGACAGAACAATTGCCCAGCCCTCACTATTCACGGTAGTACCATATAACCGTTCATAACCATGTGAAATATTTGGAAATATTTGAAATATTCACCTTGACCGACGTCTCACCTGGAAAAATCACATTGACTCAAAAGTCATACAATTGAAATTAAAAATGGCTCAACTCCACTGGCCTATTGGCTCCCAGTCTACTCTCAGTTTGGAAAATAACATCACCATCTACAAAACCATATTAAAGCCAATATGGACATATGACATCCAATTGTGGGGAACGGCATCGGCTTCTAACATAAATAAGCTACAGAGAAGACAATCAAGAATACTGCACCAAATTTGTGGTGCCCCATGGTATATTAGGAATGATAACATACACAAAGATCTAAACATTCCTTATATTTCCGAGGAAATAAAAAAATTAAGCAGGTCATATATATCGAAGTTGTCCTCCCACTTAATCCCACTCGCTCAAAACCTTCAACATTTTCCCGTCATATACGGCTAAAAAGAAAGGACACGCTAGACTTGGTCCGGTGATAAACAGTTCTGTTCGCCAAAAACAAGATCCGGCAATGGCTTTTACTTTAAGATAGGATTAAGGTTTGAATACATATTGTAAATTTCGAAAGAAAGATCCAATAAAGGAAATGAATGAAAAAAAAAATGTGTATATACATATATATAAACTGTTCCCAACAGCACTCTAGATTGATACACACATCGTTAGGTTTGATCCACTACTGGCATAACAGAAATCCACATGGAAAAACATTTATCTCATGACCAAATTTTCACGCCAAATTATGAACACACTGGCTATTACAGAGGTCAGCGCTTGAAGTGTTATCACTTAAAACGCTGTAGTTTTGTCAATTTTCGTTCTTATCTTTTAAAAGCTTCAGTATATATGGTAAAAACATATAAACTTTTAAGAAAAAATATGTGTTTGTTTTATCTAGACACATTTAGCGAGGGGAAGGCTTCACATAGCGCACGTAGTGGTATTTTGCCTCATTAAGACGTTGATCATCTCATTTTTTTAAGCTGGTGCTTTGGCCTCCAAGATGGACCATATCGAAAAATCCATTGGGTGTAAGTTCAGGAGATATGGAGGGCATGGTTATGGAAAAATTAGACAGGAACATGTTTCTTGTAAAAACGTTGGCTTTATGGGATAGTGTGAGTCTTACTGAAACGTCCAATGATTTCTAGCGAATATTTTAGGTGCCCAAGGTAACAAAGTATTATTTAAAATCTTTTGACGGTAGATTTGTTAATTCACTTTTACGCCCTATGCAGTAAAAGCGATGTGGCGTATGTGACCGTGACCATCACCGATGCAGGCGCAATAATTGAAATTCGCTGGAAACCCTCTGATCTACATTAACTTCATCTTTTGATTTGCACTTGAATAAAATACACATAAAGTTATGATTTCGATGAAACTTCTATTTCAGTATAATGCTTGGACTTTGTCATTATATAGGTATACGAACTACAATGTCACTTAAATGACCGTCTCGGGGTTGGTTGCAGCAATGAATCCTTTTGAGGTAGTATTCGACCACTTTTGAGCACATTTCGGACGGTATATCTCGGCATGATCTTGGTGGTAAAAACGTGAAATTACGCTTTCTGGAAACTTCTCATGAAATAAAGGGAAAATTGATCGTGTTAAATGACGTTCGAATCACCACTTTTGTAGTAAGTTTGAAATATTTGTACGTGTTCTTCGGTTGTTAAACCAACCATATTCGTAAATGGCACGCGTAAATATTTAACAAGTTTGGTTTGTCAGACGAGCTACATTGGGTGCACTTATTAAATATTACACTTTTTGTACTTATATTTTATAGGGCCTCAATCGTAATTCACTTTTGAACATGCGCCCTATGCTACGAGCAGACACGTTGAAAATTTTCTCAAATTAAACTGCGCTTTGTCGTGGATTATAGTTCGAACTATTTCTGGCGATGTTGCTGATTTAGATGTTCACTTCCATGGTTTTTTTTTTTTTTTTTTTTTTGTGATACTACCAATATCATTGCAGTGTGTAATGGTTCAATATGTAAATATTTTAATAATGGCTGACAGCGATTTTTCAGCCAAAATACAAAGCAATAACACTGTTGCGTTTGAATTCCATTTCGGTACATTTTTTTAACTGCGATGTTAATCAATACGCTTCCCTAGGCCTCTAAACAACGAAACAGACTAACGATTGTTAAAAAATGAGCACGCTGTCATTAGCCGTTTGGCTGTAACAGCAGCGTGTAGCTGGTAACACTTCGAGCACTTACTATTGTAGCATACGCTGGATGTCAACTTTCTCTCTCTGACAACTACACATTTGGCTTATCGTCTGTAATTTTCAAGACTTTTTAATGATTTCTGATGTAGCGACCTCTTTAGGAAGTTAGTTGCATTCATCATCATTGACGCACATAAAGACTTTGTTTTAAAATCGGCAAACGATCGACAAATGGTTGTTTTCGATGGAGAACAATCTCTATAATATTTTCGAACCATGCTGAATTCGAACGCTATTTTTTTATATCAAAAAGCAAAAATGTAATCAAGCCATTATAGAAATTTCAGTCAAGTGGACTGCTTTTACAGTTCATTCACCCAACGTCCAAAACGGTAGGTTTTTATCTAACAATGACTAATGCGTTAACCCACAACAATGGAAGGGTTGAACTCACACAAACCATCCGCTTAGGATTATTAAGGAAGCATTAATTTCCTAATATAGCCAGTTTCCATTCCTAGTCCTTAACGCGTGTAAAGCTATACTGAATTTAGTGTTACAGAATGAAAGATATGAACATGGGAATATGTCGATTAAATTACGTAATTTGTGTGGGAGGGAGGCACCAGAAAGGACGTATTTATTCGGTTAATATTTTCATATTTTAACAAGTATTATAAACTGATAGAATAATAAGTTAGGTTACTGCTATCTACGAATCGGGAAAATAGGGGAAAAATTAAATTGGTCGATTTGTAGTGTGATAAAAACAAACCCATTTTGACCATAATGAAAACATACAGTTTTTCGGAATAATCTACATTTGAAATACAGAGTTTTTAATACAAGTACTCACCTTTCGGATTCTTTTAGCACATTTTATATTCATTGTCGCGGTTAAAGATATGTTTCACGCGAATCTAAAAAAAAAATTACAAAATAAATTGTTAAGATATCTTGTAGTGTGGGAAAATGATTAAAAAAAAAACAGCTGTGAAGTAATGGCTCAAAGACAACTAGCTAAATACAGGGTGGCGCAATAGAACGTACATATTTAAAAACTAGATTAAAAAATAAATACAAAACGTATGGTTAAAATAAATCTAAGGCATTGTAGAGTAATAAATGGAGTTTATTTTTTAAAAATACCATCATCTAAATGGTGACCCTCTCTACGACGGCACTCCTCTAACCGCAAACGAAGATTATTGCAAACTTTCTTCAGTAATACTGGTGTAATGGCTGCCATTTCACCATGGATATTCTCCTTGAGCTAAACGGTGTTTCTTGGATCATTACTGTAGACTTTGTGTTTGAGGTATAACCACAAAAAAAGTCAAGAAGCGTTAAGTCTGGACTACGTGGGGGCCATGGGATATCACCTATTTTCGAAATCAGTCTGCCAGGGAACATCTGCTTCACCACCGCCATGGAGTCATTTTATGTGTGACAGGTAGCTCCATCTTGTTGGAACCAAGTTCTGGAATTCACTATTCTTGAACTTTCAACTTCTGGAGCCAAAAATCCGTCCAACATCTCAACATAGCGTTCCGTATTAACCGTAACGTTTTGACCCCGCGCATTTTCGAAGAAAAAAAAGGACCAATTATTCCTCTGCCAGAGATTGCTGCCCATACTGTCACTTTAGGAGTATGCAATGGTTTCTGGTATTTGATTTTGGGATTTTCCAACCGAGTCAAACAGAACAGGCTTTAACATTTCAGATAATACAGTACTACACCCTTCGTAGTAAAACTAACTCCATTATTATCCAAATACACGACTTTGGTGATCTTTATTTCGGGACATACAAGTGCGCTCTGATTACGTCAGATGGTATTAGAAATAAAAGATTTTGTACTCAAAAAACCACTCAGACAGTTTTGTGAATACTTGACTCAGTATTGTTTGAGCGTTAAAGATGGACCAGTAAAGAAAAAATGCAGCATATTTTATTGATTTTCTTCGGTAAAGTCGAAAATATGAATACTTAGTGTTTATAGTTCCGATACTGTAATAGCCACTCACGCTCAATTCTGGTTTCATCGATTCCGTTTCGGGTGTTTTGGTGTCAAAGATGAAATAATAGATATCGTCAATCTCGATTGTCATGTAAACAATGCTTCGATTACCCAGAAATTAGACATTCCACAAAAAAATCGTTTGGAATCAACTGAGTAAAGCTGGATGCAAAAAGGAAGCTTAATGTATGGGCGCCACACGTGATAACTTAAAAAAAATATGGGCCAAATTTTCATCTTTGAACCACTGCTGAATCACTACAAAACTGGGCCATTTCTTATCCCGAAGGTGACAGGTGATGAAATGTGGGTTACTTACGACAATGTTAAGGACAAACGGTCGTGATTGAATCGCGACAATTCACGAACAGTGACCAAGTCAGGTTGGTCTCATCTGCTATGAGACGCTCATCTACGGTCAAACTCTCTGTTTAGACCTGTACTATCAACAATGGGATTGCCTGCAATAACCAGTTGCCCAGAAGCGGCCAGCTTTGACCCATAACGGAGGTATTAGGACATGCCGGGGTGCTCTTACGGATAGTGATACGCCAGATGTCGGGGAACTTGGTTGGGAGGTTCTTACGCTTCAGCTTTATAGTCTGGACATGGCACCAAGTGATTACTACCCGTTCGCTTATATGGGGAGGGATTTTGCTGTTCACCTCAGGAAAAACTAGTGAAAAATCAACTGTCTCGGTTTTCTATGAACGGGATCGAAAGTTTTTTTGAGGGACACATAATGAAAATCATCACCAAAATAGCAACTGGTTATTGAACAAAACGGTGCATATTTGAAATTGGATCGTTCTAAGTATGTTAAATAAACCCTTCAAGCTTTTTGTCACACTTAATATCAGGCTGTACAGGACTTCATATGCGACTAGGAGAAAACTAATATCGCGGGATTAGTTTCAACACAGACTAACACAACAAGAGAATCGCGTTTAGGAACCGCTTAGCTGTTTGTCAGCCGCAGCTTTATTATTCCTAAACCGTGATACAGTCATTCTCATATCGTTTGGACTCAATGCTGATACCACCATCGCCGGTAATTGACATGATTTCTTCACCTATGCTGCCATTCTTAACTAGCAGCTTTTATTAGTGCTCTCTTCTCCACAGCATAGTTATTAAAGTTCATCTTAATTCAGCAAAAACTACTACAGCATATGAATGAATAGCATAAAATATTTAAAAAAGCCAACAACACTGTGTACATAATGTGTTAATCTTCGGATAACACATCCACATAATTTCCATGCAAATATCAGCTATCTACCCGTTATATTCTTCGCAGCTAACCCACAGTTGGCTGCATGCGTTAAAGTCCTTGATTGTGTCTCTATAGAGCGCTTACCTTACGTTCCACAGCAAAAACCATTCCACTGCAAATTTGTAGAGTTAAAACCAAACCCTACTTTGACTAAAACCACTTCTCGATATAATACCTTAATATCAAAAAGTACGAGAGAGCTGTTGGCGCAATTAAGAAACAAAAAGGCAAAAAGGACGAGACAAAAAAAGCAGCCATTCGAAATGAAATACAAGAAATGAAAAGGATGGAGCAACTAGAATACTATGGTATCATAGCAGAATGTAAATTAAATTAAGCTCTCTATGGTAATTAATGCTCACACAATGATTCTATATAATGTCTGAATGTTTCTGGAAAACCAGCTCCACTATGGTGGGCACACAAACATTCACACAGAGTGAAGGCATCGATTGTCTGAATAGAGGATGATACTAGTTTTACACGTATCTCTAGATGTATGTAAGAAAGATGAAAATGTAAAAATTACAAATTCATTGTGTTAAAAATTCCTAAGCCACAAGAATTCACAACAATGGCAGCAACTATGAGAACTGCCAGAAAAGTAAAGTGTTTTTCGTTAGGGATGATAGAGCAATAATGTGTTCCTTTATTTTAGATAGCATATTAGTTTTTATTATACATTAGCACATAGATTTCTAAAGTTTCCTAACAAAATCTAATAGGCAGACACAAAGATGGACAGATTAAGACTTACATAGCCTTCACCAAGAACTGGCTTTGACAGTCCATGGATGTGCCGGTCCAAAGTTGCTTTGGTAGAATATGTAAATCTCATATTAAACATGTCGAACTGGCCTTTTCTTCCAATGAAATATCCACTGAAAAGTATTCTTGGAATATTTCAATAACCACGATAAGATGATCAGAACCGCCCATTGTCTAGGAAGTTGTAGTGGTTTCACGCAAACAACTATCGTGTACTCGTATACAATAATGGTCCCAAAACTAGCCGCCAGTAATATGCAAAAAAAAAAAAAATAAATATTTTGTTGAAAAGTGGCTACCTTAAAAAACATATGTTTTAAGTTTTTAGACGGCACGTTGTTTTTTTGTATTTTTCAAAGCCATCAAAAGTATACGATCTCAGTGAATTTGTAACCGTAGAAAAAATTGCTCACCGTAATGTACCTATAATTAAATATTTCCATTTCAAAGGTCTCACTCCAATCAATATTCAAGCTGAGTTAGATTCTACACTGGGAGAGCCTGCTCCTTCGTTAACGACTGTAAAATATTGGGTAGCAGAATTTAAACGAGGCCGTACGAGCTGCCAAAAGACGACCAATTGAGGTGTCCACGCCACGGTTAAGAAAATCCACATAATGGTATGGAATGATCGTCTTAATCAGCTGAAGGTGTGTGAGCTAACTGAGACGATAGGTATTTCAAAACGTGCTATACGTCGTATATTGACCGAAGATTTAAAGATGAGAAAGCTGTGTGCAAGATGGGAGCCACGCTTGCTTTATATAGACGAATTTTTGGGTTGATTTTTAACCATGGAGGAGTCAGAAGACCACTACTTCACACCTGAGACAAAGGAATAGTCAAAGCAGTGGACTGGAGTGGGAACGTCATGTCCAAAGAAAATGAAGACGGCAAGGCAAAGCCCTAGCGTCTAGTTTTTAGGATGCACTTGGCATTGTTTTACTGATTATCTGCAGAAAGGAAAAACCATTAACAGCGAATGGACTGGAATGGGAAAATCATGTCCAAAGAAGGTGAAGAAGGGAAGGCAAAGTCCCAGCGTCTAGGTTTTGGGATGCACTTGGCATCGCTTTTATTGATTATCTACAGAAAGGAAATGCCATTAACGGAAGCATTTGGCAACAATTCTTAAGTGTTTCTAGCTTAGAGGAGATTATATTGTAAAATGAAGACAATTTTCCCAAATTTTCTGTGTTCTTTGTTAGGTCGGCCAGTTTTGGATGCCTTTCTTTGCGCGGTTGTCACTTCGAAAAACTTACAGAGGTAGCCTATAGAGAAAGATCGTAAAATTGAACCGTCATAAATACTGTGTATTATAAAATACTGTGTGTTCACTTCAGGATATCCTTATTGAATGTAAGCATGCTCACTTGGGGAATGAAACGAAATTACAATTTGGGTTTTTTGAGAAACTGTATGTATTTTTTTTTTATTTATTTATTTATTTATTTTTTTTTTTTTTTTTATTTTTTTTTTTTTTTTTTTGAAAAATTTTGGATTTTTTTTTAATTTTTTCTACTAATGAATGGAAACGACATGAATCTTCCACTATTATCTATCACTTTTTGCCAACAAAATAAATGAAAAAACTGTTACATAAAATCCGGAAAGATTTCCATTTTTTTTTTTTAGTGTGTTCAGTCTTTCCATGGACAAGTTCTTTCTTATTGGACCGATTTTAACCAATATTAAATTTAGTTTGCCAATAACTACGAGACAATATTGAGAGAGTTGTCAACCCATCAGTTCGAACAATTGATCAATATTCGTCGGATAGATGGACATGCTTAAATATTTATATTTATCATAATCATAAGGAATATATAAGATAAATTCCTGCATGAAACGATCACATTATTTCAACAAAGTACCAGTTCTTCAACTAATAAAATATGAACTAGTTAGGAAAGTACTTGTTAAAAACTCATCTTTTGTAACGAAACTACTTTACAGCTAGTTCAAAATGGCATTGGAATTGCCAAAATTCTTTCTGTCGAAAAGTTAGCAAAACGGTCCTTTAGACTGATGCAGACTTTGAAATGATCTTTACTTTTGTTCATTTACAGCGCTTGATTTTTTCCGTTCATTTCAAAGATGGTTTGCAATTTTCACGCTGAATACAAAGAATCACTGGAAAAGCTGCAGAAGGGTTATGGAGTATCAAGTTTATCAAAGAAAAATACCTGCATACAAGTGGTACCATGCATGCAAAAGTGATAGAGATGTGGTGGAAGATTTACTCGCTCTGGTCGGCCGTCGACGTCTTCACCTAAAGTTAATGCCAATAAAATGAAAGAATTGGTGAAAATTAAAGAATCGTCATTGAGATTTGAGACAGACAGTCGCTGAAGTTTCCGTGTCTCACGAATCAATTCGTACCATTTTACACTATTGTTTGTGTATGAAACGTATTGCTCTTTGTACGAATCATATATTTACACCATTTTACATATCGAGTTGCTATTCCACTAATTCTGAATTTTCTTCAAATAAAGATCGCTGAAGAGAAGAACGAGTCAATTTCGACATCACATTCATAAGACGCCTTACAACTGGCGACGATAGTTAGGTTTATGAATTTGAGGCGAATATCAGTCAACGAGCTTCGAAATGTCGCCACAAACCGAAAAAACACTCCAAATTTATGATGAAAAGTCAAAGTAATGTTGAAGTTATTCCTGTGTTGTGCATTCGAAATTCCTGTTAGAAGGTCGAATTATAACGATAGGAAATATTACCTGATCATTATGCAGCGTTTAAAATAGCAAGCACGTCGAAGAAGACGACATTTTTGAAAACGTAAAACTCATGGATTTTGCACTCCTTTCACAAGTAATTTTGTATAAACTGTGGACGACAAACTCCGCAAATATTACGAATAATTAACCGATTTACCTTATATGGCTCCGGCCGACTTTTTTCAATAAATATTTTGTGTTTTAAAGCCGATACTAAGCTGACGTTTAGCGTTGAAACTTCAGGTAAAAAAATAGCCATCAAATTTATAGCTTTTTTTAGAGACAAAAATTTTCTTAAGTGGCAACGCCAACCTTTTCCCCCCTTTTTTTGAACACACCTCGTATGTGGTATCTGGACCAGGTAATATACAAAAAAGATAGCTAAACTGCGATCAAAGTTGAGGCTTTTTGAATCAATTGTAATGATCTAGAACGACGACATCTTTTTATGGTGGTTTTATTGAAATTTGGACTTCCAGTAGAGTTAGAAATTGTTCGAATAATAGCACGCATGCAAGCTCTTTTTGAAATTATGTAGCTAATAACTGAGGTCAGTATAAAGCCCTCTCTCCACAAACAAAAATCCGACTGTACCAGACGTTGGTTCTACCTGTTTTGTTATATGGCGCAGAATCCTGGGTTATGACGAAGGCGGATGAATCAGTGCTGGCAGTTTTCGAGAGAAAAATACTCCGGAAAATATATGGACCCATCATCGTTAACGGAGAGTATCAGCGTCGCATGAACAGTAAGCTGTATGAGCTATATGGGGACATCGGCGTGGCTAAACGCATTAATATACAGCGATTGCGTTGGCTGGATCATGTTGTGCGGATGGAACCAAGTGCTCCGGTACGGAAAGAGGGCAACCGAAACTCCGTTGGAAGGATCAGATTTTTGAAATAGTATCGAAGCTTGGTATGACGAATTGGAGGAGAAGCGCAGAAGATTAAAGCACTTGGAATTATTTTCTACGGGCGGCGTATAATAAATAAGGATGTCTATTTCAATCGCCACCTAAGCAGAAGATTGCCAGTAAAAGTACTAATATAGACATGCATATATCAGTATGTCGAATCAGATGGTGACTGTGAATCTATCAGTGAAAGCTCAGTTAGATCTATTACTAATATGTTTGCATGCCGGTAATATAATTATTAGAAAGTCAGCACCACTAGAATAACATGTCTACACCAAAATGTTGCAAGGTATGATATGATATATATATAAACTGTTTTGAAAAAGCATAACTAAATATTTCATAAAGCTGCATAGTTAGTTTCCCTTCAGTTTTTATAAAAATTTCAAGAAGCAGTGCAGAAATTTCAATCAAGTGAACTGGCTTATATGTACCTTCACTCAATGTCCTTTTTTATTACTGCAAAAGTATACATATACAGAGTGCCAGATAGAGTGCGATAATGACTTGTTGTAATCAAAAAAATGCCCTCATCGGAAAGTATGAACCTAAGAATATATCTGATAAATCAGCGGGGGTACCGACATGGACAAAATTTTACCAAAATTATAAAAACATCAGATCTCTGTAGTCTATGAATTAGGACTTACATGGAAAAAACTGAATATTGGGAAATCTAACAATTTATATGGAAGTACCAGAAGGAGCATGACAACCTTAGCAAACCCTTTAGCTTCACCAAATACAGGATGGCGCCCGAGTTATGCTACAAACACAATGTCAGTATCAATGGGCGCCGTTATTTAAAGATGTTGAAAGGGTTTATTTACCCAGAACTGCGCCGAACACGTATCTGCTTCAACAGTATTTGGCGCCAGCAAAATGGAACAACTTCACACATAGCCAGAGGGGTTATCGCGGAGCTCCAACGAAAATTCCCAAACAAATTAACATCCAAAAACTCCACTTTCCGCTGGTCCTCACGTTCAACCGACCTGACTGCACCTGGCTTTTTTATGGATTTATGTGAAGCAAGAGGTGTACAAAACGATATTAAGGAATTTGACTGAATTAAAGCAGTCTATTAAAACAATAATTGAAGCGATCCCGACCTCAACTCTTCGGGTCGCAATGAATAATTTTTCTGATCAACTATCTTATATGCCTGAATAATAATGACAGTCATTTACAATCTATCATCTTCAAAAGTAATCAATTATATAAAATAAAATTGAACTTTCTACACAATAAAAGAGAAAGAAATGAAATACAACGAGTTATTTGAATTTCTTATAGTAGCACAATTGATGCGCCACCCTGTACGACTGCATTTAGAGAATCACACAGAAAATATGAAACAAAGAATATACGAGTTAAATAAATTACCTGTAAGGGAGGCATCGAACGAGACGTAGTTAACCAGTCGGTTTTCTCAAATTTTACGAAAGATTAGCAAAGAAAACAATGGAGATAAATTCAGGTCTCTGTAGTCTGAGAACTAGAAATTACATGGGAAAAACTGAATTTCGAAACATCGATTTATTTATGTGGTAAATACCAGAAAGGGCTTGACAGCACCATCTATTTCCATTCTCAGGTACTATTAAAGCAAACCCTTAACTTGTACCAAATTCGACTGATTTTGCTGAACCTAACAGAAGACGTAGACCTAAGAATACGTATATAGATTAAATGAATCAGTTATATAGCAGGTACCAGAAGGGGTCTGCTTAAGCGATGAATTTTTGTCAGATTTCTACTAAGAATTGAATATCAAAATAAACTATAATACAGGGTTGCCCATATTCGACGGACCCATGTTTTTTAAAAAAAAAATCAAAGAAAAAAATAAAAATTTGGCGGTTGGCAATCTTATTCATTTAATTTGTTCCAAGTAGATTTGTTTACATCAATTTTTGAATATGATATCTCTCAAATGGCCGCCTCTGGCGTTGATGGCGTATTGTGCCCTTTTTGCAGCATTTTCCATCGTTTTCGCCAACATTTCGGCCGGAATAGCGGCTATTTCTTCACGAATGTTGTCCTTGAGCTCTTCTACGGTCCTTGGCTTGTTAACGTAAACCTTTGACTTCAAATGTCCCCACAAGAAGAAGTCAGCGGGCGTCAAATCGGGCGAACACGGTGGCCAGTCCAAATCACCACTTTTCGACATCCAACGGCCCGGAAACAAATTCTTCAGAAAATCGATTGTTATGCGACTTGTGTGCGGTGGAGCGCCGTCTTGTTGAAACCAGAACTGCCTCATACGCTTTCGACGAATAATTGGCATCACAAAATTGGTCATCATGTCGCGATAACGCTCCTGGTTGATGGTAACAGCATGGCCATTTTCGTTTTGGAAGAAAAACGGCCCAATGACCGTTTTCGCACTAACGCCGCACCAAACTGTGACTTTTTCGTCATGGAGAGGCAATTCTTGAATCTCCTGAGGATTTTCAGTGGCGTAAATACGGCAATTTTGCTTATTTACGGTCCCATTCAATGTGAAATGGGCTTCATCGGACATGACAATTTTGTTCCAAAATTGCTCGTCATCATCGGCCATTTCGATGACTCGTTGGGCCCATTCCAATCGACGAGGCTTGTCCGCAGGCATCAATCTTTGCGTCAATTGAATTTTGTACGGGAACAAATGCAAATCAACGCGAATAATCCGTTGTAAAGTGGACCGAGCCATGCCCAACTGCTGAGAACGGCGTTTTTGGGATGTTCTTGGGGACCTCTCAACACTGGCTCGTACGGCAGCGATATTCTCGGCCGATCGCCTTGGTCGACTTTTATTTGGCCTCTTCGGATTAGAAAGAACCTCACCAGTCGAAAATTTTTCGTATAAACGCTTAATGGTGTTCTTAGAAGGCGCACTTCTCACATTTTTTAATATTTTAAAAGCACGTTGAGTTTTCACAATTGACTTCTTCTGTTGAATGTAAATTTCAACTATTTCAGAGCGCTCGCGTGGCGTGTATTGTTCCATGGTAAAAATCTGCTTGGACTGACGCTTCAAACGCGGTATGTCATTAAGCGATCTGACATCTCTGTCAAAAGTTATGGCGTTGCCAGATGGGTCCGTCGAATATGGGCAACCCTGTACTAACAAAAATTCAAGAATTTTTTGTCTTGCCGGATTCAACTTGGGAGAAGAGCTGCAGAAGCAATAATTTAGTTGCCCATTTCTAAGAACTTTGCTTCAGAATACTATAGGTACAATGGCTTTCATGGTAAATTTAAGGAATTCTAGAAATGGCACAAGGGAACACTGCCCGGACCCTGATTATCTAATTTTAAAATAATATGATATCTTATCATTTGCTAGAATATTCTGTTTTCCCTTGCATGAAACTCCAGCAAACTGTGTAAAATCTTCTTAATTAATAACCCTTTATCAAAATGTCTGTGTTCGAGTGAGAATGCAAATAAAAGTGTTTTCATGTACATACTTGGAAATGCATACAGCCGCAGGCATTCTGGCATATCCATTCACACCATATCTACATATTGTTTCAACACTTTCCGGTACGTACTATATGATGATGTTTCGTACTGTGTAGTACTGTGATTGGATGCAAAACCAAAATGTTGTATGTTTGTGCAAATACTTTTTCAAAATATTATTAAATACAAGGAGATTCCAACTCTCCGAATAAATATAAAAACAGAACTAGATAAATTGATATCTTCTTTAAGAAAGTCGACCAAGTTCAGGTCGACAAGTGTCATATTTTGCAAAGAAAAATTAGTAAAAAATTAGAGAATTTTGAGGCTGTAAGAAAAATAAATGCCTTGAAACATTTCTTTGGTTGAAAAATTTTATATACTGAAGCAGAATATCAAACATTTTTGGATAATAATTTTCTATATCTAAATTTTTTCATACATTTCAGGTAGTAACTCGGCGATAACTTGACGAATATTAGTTTCCAATGCAACGACGTTTGAGGATTATTGGGGTAAAAGCTGAACAAAAAAGTCTAACGGCGTCAAATCGCATGATATTGATGGCCAATTGACGTCGCCAACACGTGAAATTATGCTTTCTGGAAACTTCTCATGCAATAAAGCCACCATCTTTTTGAAGCCACATATCGTCCAGTTCGTAATCTTTAACTGCAGGCCAAAATAGGTCGCAGCGTTCTGAATTGAAATTCAGATTATCCACTACACCCTCTGTAACAGAAGCGATATGTTCAGCAGAGCGTACATTGCGATGATGCTTAGGCCTGACCACATCTGTAACGCTTAAAGTTTCTTCAATTTTTTTTAATCTTTCTACTTCCTTGCACTGTAGGCCGGTTAAGACGACCATATTCACTCCGTAATGCACGAAAAGTGAACACATTTGAATCACCACTATTTACAAGTGGTAAACCTTTTACTAAATAAATAACACTTCAGATGACAGGTATTTAAAAGCGGACAGCCTAGCCATTCCGCCGGTTTTGAAATCACTAAATGATCAACACAGTATTTGAAGTATTTGAAGTGTGGGAATATTTACAACTCAATTCATCTGACTGAAATTTCTGCACTGATAACGAAATGGAACGACAAATATCAAGTTGTGTAATAGCATTTAATGTAATATATTATTGTGACGAATGGACAAAGACATATCTTCCTCCAGATTTTCGTTGAAAACATCCATATATCCTCTCTTGGATCTCATTACCTCGCTCCTACTGTATGATTATCTTCATCTAAGTGATATGCGTCAAATAACACATGGGGAAGCTGGTATAATAACGAATTTAGCAAAAAAAAATAAATAAATAAATAAAAAAAAGAAATCAGTTTGCCACAAAATGAACTACAAGACGCCATGATTTGTTTTCCCATGTTTTGACAAATTGCACACATTGTCAAGCGAAAACAAAATTATCAACTGAAGCTAACAACCATAGAATATCTATGAAATAACAAAAAGTTATTGTCTACGCAAGAGAATCATATCTTGAATGCAATGTGAACTAGTCCACCGACCATTTTTGATTAGTGTTTCATTAAGAACTTCCCTTAATTTTCCAACGCAGTTTTTCAATTCGGACGAAACACAACAAAAATATTTGGCCTCATGATGTAAATTATTATACAAAATTACCAAACAAAATCGAATTAGCATAGGGAGAGAGGGAGGATTCATTTAGAGTTGATTACAAAGTAAAATATTGCAATCACGTATGTGAAGTACGGACGCCGAGCTGTTGACAGATTAAATGTATCTTGGCGTTTAAGAATAACGTGAAAAAGCTGGTATGATGCGAGAAAGTGGCGGTGATTACCGTGGGTTTTACTCAGAAATGAGTATAGAAATTTCTTTAGCACACAGCTTAAAGAATGCAGAAGACGCTTGATAAATTGAGGGGTTCTTACCGAAAAAATTCTCTAAATCAACGCACTTTAAGAGAAGTAAAATTTAACATTTAGAAAATTTTTGAAAATATCTATCGGTCACTGATTTTTGCAAAACCTGCCAATTTGTATCATTCACAACACCAAGAAAACGAAATTTCTAATTCACAGGGAGATATCAGAATATACGTTACAATGCCGCCCATTTCCGCTTTCAGAATAAAGCATATCAAGTGCACGATAAGCTGACTGAATTCAGTGCAACTTTAGCGAAATACAATATCACTCACCAAGAAAACGTGAAAGCTGTCTAAAAGATTCACAGTTTAATCATTTCTAAGGATGCAAATCATGAATATTTACTGTTTCCAATGAAGAACTTTTAAACTACTTCCAAAACTAAGGTAATGATGAAGTACATGAAAACATGATTCTTATTTATAATTCCTAAAATAACAGTTAAACTAAAGCATCTTAACATGAAATACTTTGAAACCTATATCTTAGGGGGCACGATAAGCTCCATTTAGAAGAAGCTCCATTTAAAGTTTTGTTTATCCTCCTTTAATATGATGGCCGATATATTAAATATGTCATTCCATTTATAACTATAAATATTCAGAGACCAATCAAAACATATTACATTTCCCATCTTCTTAAAAATCACTGTCCATCAATAATATTGCAGACTACAGTTAATGACAGTGGGTGCATAAGCTGCAGTCCTGCGGAATATTATGTGGTTTTCCAACTACATGCCTGTCTATCGGTTTCTGCGCTCAGATTTGATGATAAAAACAACTCTTGCGAATGCTTTTTCAGAAGCAATTTTAGTGGAATTACTTATATTGAGGGAATATCTTTCAATGAAACGTTTTTTTGACCACATAATTCGAAGAAACATTTTTTGGAACAAAAAGGAATTCTTTTGAATAATGAAAAATTGCCAGGAAAGATTTGGATTTTCATCAAACCTACATCATAAAATACTGCCTCCCTCCAATGTTAATTTCTCTGATGATTACGCAATTTTTCACCACTTTCTTATCACGAAATGTCCTGAACATTTGCTTCCTTTAATGCATTCATTTTGCTGGGTAATAATAGGGGGGTTTATGTCGGTCATTCTTATGTGTGCTGAACGAGGGGTTATAATTATTTGGTCGATTTTTTCCAAATGTTTTAGTCCATACTTTACTAAAACCAGCATAGAAATCTCAGTCAGTTAAGCTGACTTACATATACCCTCACCCAATGTCCTTTTGTGTTGTTGCAAAACATACTCTGAAATAAAGCACAATAAAAAAAGCAAAATTTTTTGAAATTTTGAAATCTACGCTTGCGAAATACACATAAAAGATTCATCGATTTTTTGCTAAATCGGCCATGGGACTCTAAAGGGCTTGGCAGTATAATCTATTTTAATTCGCAGTACCAAATGCCTGATGCGAGCTCAATTGTACTAAATATGGAACAATTGAATGGGAGATGTAAATCTACGTCTCAAGGAGGGCATGGCCATTCCGTCGATTTTTTATAACGTAGTATAACTGATGAGAATTTACGAAATTTCAGGCAACGAATTAGAAGATTACAGTGGAAACTCAAATTTATAATTTGGTCAATTTATATGAAATCTACCAGAATGGGTGTGGCAACATTTGATGTAGATTACTAAAGGCACGAGATATTGCAAATTTGGTCGAACTTGGTACAAACGATTGGAAAATATAGAGGTAAGATCAATTTTTCCCCGATATTGTAGAGAATTGTAAAATAACGTGATGGATGAAAACCTATTAGGAATTTTGTATAGGAGGTACCAGAATGAGTGTGACAATGTGGCAAACGCTGAACGTGTGCCAAATTTGAATAAATTTAGTGCCACCGATTGGAAAATATGAGACCAAGAGTATATGGATTAAATCGATCATTTGTATGGGAAGTGCCAGAAGTGATAGAGTTAAAGCTCAATTAAGACTAAAGACAAGATAAAGCAACTGCAAACATAGTCAAACCGATTATGGTGGAGCTCCAACGAAAATTCCTAAACATATTAAATCCAGAAACTGTACTTTCTATTGGCCCCTAAGGCCACATGAACTGACTGCACCAGACTTTATTTAATGGGGTTATGTCAAGCAAGAGGTGTACAAAATGAAACCAAGGAATTTGATAGCCCATTAAAACAATAATTGAGGCGATCACGCAATGAATATTCTCTGATCAGGTATCTCCCATATATGTAAATGGGCATGGAGGTCATTTATGGTCTATCATTTCCAAAACCAATTATTTATGTAAAATGGAATTGAATTTTCTACACAATAAAAAAAATAGATTAAATATATTGATTAAAAAAAAAGATAGTTTAATTTCTTATTATATTGCAATTGGTGCGCCACCCTGTACTAGAACGGATGTGGTAACTTCGTTTTTTTTCAGTTTTGTGGAGAATTGCAAAACAAACTAATGGACAAAATTCTATCAGAAAATACAGACGATGGACTGAATTTAGAAAAATCTGTCAATTTTTGTGGGAGTTACCGGAATGAACGTGGCAATGTGTTCCCTTTTCATTCTGAGATCCTTCCTTGGCAAATGCTCAACGTGCGCCAGATTTGAGTAAATTTAATGCAACCCATTGAAAGATATGAAGCCAAGAATATATGCATGAGAGGTACCAGAAGGGGTGGCAATAATCGGCGAATTTTCCAAATTTTACCTGGAATAACGAAAAACCGTAACGGAGAAAAAATTGGATTGCTGCAGGTTATTGATGAGGAGTTACGGCGAGGAAGTTGAATTTCCGAAAATCAGGAAATGACGGCTATTACCTGGGAAAATATTAGACTGTGCCAAATTTTAAGAAATCCCGTAAATATTTATGATAGTTATCGTGTCTACCAGAAAATCAGACAGACGGACGCTCAATCGACCCATAAAGCCATGAAACATATGTAGTCAAAAATATACCAGATACTTGGCACTTCAAACGATTCCTACTGGGCGCTAAGTTTTTGCCAATATGAAATGATATACGATATGCTGTCAATCCTTCTGGCGAAGGTATAAGAATCTCAGAGTTACTGCAATTAGAAATTGTAGACGAAATCAAAAATTTTCTTAAAATTATCTAATTTGTATGGGAGCAACTAGAAAGACCAGAGCATTATGATTAGAACACGTGCCTTTGATACTTATGATCATGAGTTCAAGCCCTTGTACAACCAGCTATCATTATTTTACCGGCGGCCACATAGTTGTGTCTGATGAACACTTCAAGTAGTCGAATAATCAGCAAGTCTATGAAATGATTCTCAAACTTATAAATCATTAGGAATCATCGTTGAACTGTTGCTGAGTCTAAAAATAGAATGCGTGTAAGCGTTTCCAAATCTCTTTTAGGGGATGTAACAGAATTTGTTTTTTGTTAGTCATTAAATATAGATTTTCCTTATGTGAAATGTGGTGCTTGTTATGCCTTCCAAACCTGCACTTTTAGTGTAACATAAACAACTACAAGGGCATAAAATTCTCTATGAAAATAATTATAAAAACTAATCTTAGTTATCTACAATATTTTTTTGAAATATGCTTTAACTGAAGTAAAAGATCTTCTTCCTCAAAGTGCTGATTTTTGAATACGTCTAGTTTCTGAAGCTCAAATAATTTATCATTACATTACCTAATGAAGGTGATGTGATATACAAACTTGAACATTTATTTTCTCTGAACAATTTAATCTAGTTGTATATCTCCATATACTACATATATCCTTAATTGTGGTATCATCCTTGCAATACATAGACGTACCTGTAAGCGCACATATCCATTCACCACCTCTATGCATCGCACCACAAGCTGCCACCTTCGTTCTTCGTTTTGTAGGTGGTGTCAAACACTAGTCGAGAGTTATTTTAAATTTGAAATATGTGCAAGAAATTAGTTAACAGCACTGGGCTGGATCGTTAAATGTATTTCTTTGGAATGATAGACAGACACACATGCACATACACACCCGTTGCAAACAGACATAAGGGAGGACATTCAGTTACAGTTGCCATAAATCATTTGGTTTTGGCTTGAACACTTTCGCATAAAAGAAAGAGCAATATGTGAATGTGGTAGTCGCAAATATAGACGTGCACAAGGACACTCGAAAAAATTAATACAAGTTCGAATTTCGGTATCATAACATACACGTGCAATAGAAATGATCGAATAATTTTCATATTATAATATGCCATATATGAAAGGATTTTATCTTATACTTATATACATAATTATGGAGGAGCAAATAAATAGATAGACAACACTAATACCGGGTTAACCTTTTTTCGATTTCAAACGTAAAGTTAAATAAAACACACTTAAAGCTATGATTTCAATGAAACTTTTATGTCATTATAACGCCTCGACCTTGCCATTATGTACGAAATATGATGTCATTTAAACGACAACCTCTGGTGTGGTTGCAGCAGTGGATCCTTTTGAGGTAGTTTTCGACCTTTTTTTCGCATATTTCGGGCGCTATTACGGCGATAACTTGACGAATGTTGGTTTACACGTGCTCCAACGCTTGGTGAATATCAGTTTAAACACGCCCTTGGCATAGCCTCACAACAAAAGTCTAATGGACTCAAATTGCATGATCTCGGTGGTACGCTTTTTGGAAACTTCTCATGTAATAAAACCAAAATCTGTCCTGTTGTGTGGCTCGTGGCACAGTCTTGTTGAAAACACATTTCGTCCAATTCATAGTCTTCAATTGCAGGCCAAAAAAAGAAGGTTATCATAGAGCCATAGCGCTCTATATTGAAATTCCTATTATCCGCTACACTTTCACTAATAGAAGCGATATTTTCGACAGTGCTTACATTGCGATTATGCACAGGCCTGGCCACTTCTGTAACGCTTCCAGTTTATTCAAATTTATTTATAGTCTTGCAAATTCCTTGCATAGTAGGCAGATTATGATGACCATAGTAACTTTTAACTTTCATAGTTAATTCTAACTATTTTTACACGTTTTTTGGTTGGTAAATGATCCATATTCGTAAATGGCAAACCTTTCACTAAATACATAACACTTCAGATGACAGGTATTTAATAGCTGTCAGCCTTGGCAGACTAGCGGCTCTGAAACCACTAATTGGATAACCCTATATGTATTGTTGCAAAACGGAGATTCATTTAGATCATTTAGATACTGATGATGAATGCTATGATCTCTAACAATCAGTAGAAATTGCAACCTATGGCCTGCATCTTTTTACCACTGAATTTTATAATTGCCATTAGTTCATTTTGATATGACGAGCTTAAATTTTTGCGGAACAAAAATTTTTTTTTTTATTGCTCGGTAACGCTACGAAGCATTTCTGGCGGTAACAACACAAACAAGACTATAAAAAACTTTGCAGTAGTATGGGCATAATGACCGATAGCAGCGCGATGGTTAGTACACGCGACCATCGTTTGCATGCCGCGGGTTCAATCCCTGACACAATCACTTATCATTGTTTGAGTGGCGGTCACTTCGGTATGTCAGACGTAGTTGGGTAATCGACAAGTCTAGTAAATGCGTCTCAAACTGTAACATTCTGAATCGTCATTAAACTATAGGTCCAGTTGAGTGAGTTTAGAAATAGAATGCGTGTAAGCTCACTAAATGTGAGAAGCTCTTCCTCATATCTCATTCATGGAATGCAAGGAAATTTGTTTAGGTATTAAATAATTAGCTGACCCGGCAAACGTTGTTTTGCCTTCAAAATGTTAATGTGGTAAAAAAAAATTAATTGCAAAAATCTCATCTCCAACGCCATCTATCACCTCAAATTAAAACTTTTAAACCCTCCGGAATACTCTACCAATAATTTAAGACCAAAATGAGCCAAATCGGTCCAACCGTTCTCTAGCTTTAGCGAGACTAACGCACAGCAATTGATTTTTATATTTATTATTATATTATATTATATTATATTATATTATATATGTAGAAGATAGAGGAAGAATAAATAGATAAAGTATAACAGAAATAAATCCATTATTTTTTCAATAAATGGTTTTAGTAACCAGTAACTCGCGTTGCATGAGTGCAATCGGGTTACACTGGAAGGCTTTGGAGAGATAAGATTTTGTGTTCAAAAAACTACCCAGACAGTTTTATGATAGCTTGACTCAGTACCCTTTTGAGCTTTGAAGATGGACAGAGAGAAGAGAATATTTTACAATTTTACAATTTTGTTTACAAAAACGCAAGCTAGAAAGCTGCAAATCTGAATAGTGTTCATGATCCTGTGGTTCATCCTACAGCGCCAGTTCTGCTTACCAAAAGTGGCCCATTGGGCACATTATATCACAACCACAACCGTCATACCAAAATTCTTGCCCATTTAAAGTTTAAGAATAGGTTAAGGTCATTTCGATGCTAAAGCCTCTAATCTTTCGCAAGATTATTTTACGTTATTTTTAAATGCACCAGCTAACCTGAGGGAAACTTTGAAAGGAACCAAAAGAAAACCTCATAGACTGAATTTCCGTCTGAAAATTGTTTCCGAATATCAATAGAATCGAATTATTTGAGAAGCAGAAGATGACTGGATCACCTGAGACCACGTCAAAGGAAAACGGTCGTAGTCGGATCGCTATGAGATGGCGTACATGACACTCAAGCTATAATTTACTGTTAGAAAAGCTTTGCTACGTGTTTAGTACAATCTGCAAGGATTTATCTGCCATCTGATCCCCTACAACCAATCTCATCGCTCAGACTTGTACTTTCAATAATTGGAACGTCTGAATAAAGCAACCGTCACAAAGCGATCAATAAGAAAGGAATTGTGGACAACGCCACACATGGATAGTGTCTCGCCAGAAGTTCTGAGAGCTTGACTATTGGGTTCTTGTGCATCCACCTTACAATCCAGACCAGACACCGATTGATTACCACCCGTTTCCATCTATGGCGAATGAGTTTTTCTGTCAATAGTTTATATGAGTGTCATAATCGAATAACATTCAAAATGGTAACAAATTATCGAACAGAACAGTGCAAATTTCACACAAATAGTATCATTCTACAAATGCTAAATAAAGCCTTCAGTAACATGGAAAAATAATGGAGCTCTTTTTTCCACACTTTATATACAATTGTTGCACTACTGACTGACCGATCATTGCCCAGACCAAGTGACTAAGTTGGAATGAAGAAAATTGGTTTCAAAATATACGTACTTTGTTGAAAAAGTTTTATAGAAACGAAAAAAAAATCATATCATCACCTAACACAAAAGGTGAAACTAAAGTTATCAACATACTGGTGCATATCCTTCTTACAGCGTGAGTCTGTGACGAAAACAAAAATGTAACGAAATTCTTACTTGTAATTGTTGGTAGAAAGGGAACAAATATGATGCTATCGCTCATAACAAATGGCTGCAGCTAAATTCATGAACTTACTGTCAAATAAAGTACTTTCGTGGGGTAGTCACGCTAAGAAAAGCACCTTTTGAAAATTCGCACTTTCAGCCGATACAACAAAGAAGAAAAAGGACAGAAACTGTAGCATCGACCAGACCAAAAACAGTGAAGCCTGGAGTCATGATTTTAAGTACGTAAACATAAGATAGGTATATAAAAACTCGTAAATTTTTGGGGGGTAAAATATAAAATAACGGGGATAAAAACAGTACTTTTGTTCACAACAAACGTTAGAAACCAACATCACCAAAATTAGATTATATAGGGCGGCGCATGAGTAACGTTAAGATTTGATCAGTGAATACGTTTTTTGTTTAAGTCTTCTTTTTTCGTCTCTTTACAGAATTAACCAAATAATACTTGGGAAATTTATGGTGAAAAGGCTCAGTACAGATCAAAGAACCAAACTTGCTCAATTTTACTTTGAAAATCAACATTCGATTATTCAGATCATATAGAAATTTCTTTCATGTTTGAAATGCTGCTAGCTCTAAAAACAATTTACCGATTGGTTCATCATTTTGGGCAACAAGGGGGGTTGTCTGTGATCTTCTGCGTGCTGGAAGACCTCGTGCAGTTCGAAATGAAGTGACCATTGCCCGAATGCAAGCAAGTAGTGAGGAAAACCCCGAAACTTCCACCAGGCGACGTTCTCAGTAGTTAGAGATGTCTAGGCGGTATTTGCAAAGAATTTTACATATGTTGTATCTTCTCCCGTAAAGATGCAATTGGTTCCCGAGTTAAAACCAAATGGCGCATAAGTAACGTTAACGGTGCAAGAACGCATTCAATAAAGTCGCCATTAACGTTACTTATGCGCCACCCTTTACATACCTCCACGGAATAGGCAAGTAAGAAACAGATTCGTAATTTAGGCGGTAAAACAGAAAGAAAAATGACAAAATTTGTGCCGATGTCCAAGGCTAATAACAAAACCGAAATCATGAAATTACTGACTTGAGAGGTACATTAATCTTACTTCATAAGCGAGCTCCAAAATGGTGTAACTGGCTAGAAAATCGATTGCAATTAAAACTGTAAATTAGGATATTTAGTTATTTTCCACGGTAGGAACGCGACAAAAACTGAGTTTATGAACTTCTTACTTTAATTCTATACATTAAGAAGAAACAAGGGAACAAAAATTTGTCTACAACATACAGCCGATGCTAACATCACGAAATTAAAGATACGAGAGCGGTCTCAAAACTATCCGACCTAATAAAGAAAACACAAAAAAGTTGCGAAAATTGTTCTTTATTTTTCAACATAATCACTTTTAACTCGATATATTTCTTCTAACGACATTCAATACCTTCTAAACTCTGCTCATAGTAAGAACTGTCAAACTCCTTAAAATAGACAGCAACCGCGGACTCCACCTTTTCATTGCTGGCAAATCTTTTACCGAACCATTTTAGTTTGGAAATAGAAAGTAGTCCAAAAGAGCTAAGAGAGAGAGAGAGACTAAAGCGCGTGATGAAGCATTTCGAAATTTAATTCATTCGTTTTAGCCATCGCAATAGTGGATGTGTGAACTGGAGCACTGTCATGATGCGACAACACTTTCTTTTTCGCCAAATGCGGCCTTTTTCCATAATTTTATTATTTAAACGCTGCAATAAATTAGCATAATGTTCACCGTTGATGGTTTTTCCTTTCTAAAGGTAATCAATAAAAATAATTCCATGCGCAACCCAAAAATAGACGTTATGACTTTACCTGTAGATGGAACCGTCTTCAGCTTTTCGAACACGATTCTCCCATTCAAGTCCACTGCTTTGACTATTTCTTTGTCTCAGGTGTGAATTGGTGGACCGATGTCTCATCCATGGCTATAAATCGACAGAAATTTAGCTTTATTGCGTTGAAACATCGCCAAACGCTTTACTGAAACATCTTCACGATACTGTTTTTGCTCTATTGAAAGCAAGCGCGGCACCCATCTTACGCACAGCTTTCTCATCTTCAAATCTTCGAGCAATATGTGATGTATAGCACTTTTTGAAATGTCTGTCATTTCAGCTAGCTCCCGTAATTTCAGCCGACGATCATTTTGTGGATTTTCTTAACTGGAGTGGCTGACGTGAACATCTCAATCAATCAACCACAACGATTTTCTCGACCTTAGCTCGACTTTAATATTGGTTGGACTAAGACATTTCAAATGTAAATATTGGCTAACAATTATTTCCAAGTTTACAAATTCACAGAGATCGTTTTATTTTAATGGCTCAAATAAAATACTTAATGGCTCAAAAAAACGTTGGAACTTAAAACAAGTGTTCTGTAAGGATGCCACTTTTCGCCAAAATAATATTTTTCGAACTGCTGACACCATCTATACTTTAGATCAGCCAGTTTTGGGACATCCTCGGTTGTAAAAATTCAGAGGAAATAGAACCATCCTTGCCCATAATATCCGCACAAATGAACGTATATACCTTGAGATATAATCGCGCTATAACATTCTATTGCATGAACTGATTTTGAACAAATTTTTACTACTCTTTACATAATTCTTTTTTTTTTTTGTTTTGTTATAATTGTGTACTTCTGACATATTTTTGTTTTTTGTGTACAACATATACGAGGTGTGTTCAAAAAAAGGTGCATTTTCAAATTACGCGGGCAATGTACATTCGAATTCGATTATTATTATTTTTATTTATGTTGGTACACTCGTCTCGAAAATATGTTGACGGTTTTATCCATATAGCATGTTTAGTTTGTTTGTCTGAGGCACAAATAAGACAAATGCTTCGCGCGTTCGGTGATTTTCAGCCATCGAAAAAGATGGATCAAAGAAGTTGCATCAAATTTTGTGTAAAAATGAAATCAAGTGCTCAAAAACACTTGAAATGTTGGCAGTAGCATACGGTGAGAGTAATTTGAGTCAAAAAAGTGTTCGCAAATGGTACAAGCTTTTCACAGAAGGTCGAGAAGATGTGAATGACGACGCTCGCTCAGGACGGACAGCACATCAACAACATATGAAAATGTTGAGAGAATGAAAAAAAATGTTATGGAGAATCGTTGAATCACAATTAGAGAAGTTGCTGAGGATGTCGGCATATCGGTTGGCTCATGCCATGCAATCTTTTCGGAAATATTGGCAGCGAAGTTCGTTCCAAAATTGCTGAATTTTGGCCAAAAACAAAACAGAAATTGTTCAATGACATCAACGACGATCCAGATTTGCTTAAAAGGGTCATAACTGGTGACGAATCATGGGTATACTCGTATGGTTATGACATCGAAACCAAAGCCCAATCGTCCCAATGGAAGAGCCCAGGATAGCCAAGACCAAAGAAAGCACACCAAGTTCGATCAAATGTCAAGGTTTCGCTCACGGTTTTCTCCGATTACCAAAGCGTAGTGCATCAGGAGTTCTTACCGCAAGGTCGTGTGGTAAATAAGGAGTATTATCTTGAAGTTATGCGTCGTTTGCATGGAGCAATACGAAAATCGCCCCGAATTGTGGTAAAAAAATGCATGGCTTTTGCATCACGATAATGCACCTGCTCAATCATCTTTGCTTGTGAGAGATTATTTGGCCAAAACAACGCCGTTATCATGTCTCACCCACCGTATTTACCAGATTTGGCCCCCTGCGACTTTTTCCTGTTCCAGAGATTGAAAAGACCCATTAAAGGACAGCATTTTGCGACGATTGAGAAGATAAAAACCGAAACGCTGAGAGAGCTCAAGGACATACCAAAAAATGCATATCACAACTGCCTCGAGGGTTGGAAAAAACGCTAGCACAAGTATTATATGTTTTGAGAAAAATGAAAATGCACCTTATTTTTTAAACACGCCTCGTACTATATATCAGAAGCTGTCTTATTTAAGAAAAAAAAAAATTGACGGTAAAAAATTAATTTAAAAAAAATCAAATCAACTTCCTGAAAAAATTTCGACCGCTGTCGACATCGTGACTTTTTCATTCAGACAACACTCGTACGAAACAAAAAATAAGTTTGTTTAAATGAAATTAAGAAGAAAAAAACAAAATAACCTTAAAATAAAAAAAAAATCAAATAAAAATGCAGCAATTTTCATTTGAAAAATAATTCGTTTACATTTTGCATATCATATCCATATTTACCCTTGAAAGATGACAAAAATTTAAAAAAATCGTATAAAAATTACTTGATTTTTATTCGAAAATTCAGTGCTGTTTTGAAAGACGAAGAACTTCGTCACAATGGCAAATAAAAAAAAAAATAAATATTTAAGTAATAATCATTAATATTTAAATAATTAATCAAAGTAACATGAAAGCAAAAAAAAAAACTTTAAAAAATTGCGCGATATTTATTTAGATTTTTTTGCCTTAAAAATGGATCCAGACGATGCAAATAAAACCCTAGAAGCTACAATTTTGGTAAAAAAAAAAAGTTCTTAACACCTGAATGAATTCAAAAAAAAAAATAATAATAATTTGTAATTTGTAAAAAGCGGGACTTTTATTCAAATTTTTTTTTTTGTCTCCGGCGCTTATTCCAATGTCAGATTTTGCGAAATGATTGATTTAATTTGGTGTCCAAAAAAAGACCAAACACAAACGGATCCAGACAAACAAATTCTAGAAGGCTAGTAATCTGCTGAAAAAAAGATCTTAACACCAATAACATTCTTTAGTTAAATGAATTCTACAAAGGAAGCATTTGCATTGAATTAAATTTAGCATTTCTGCCCAATTTTGCGAAATGCTTGAAATGCTTTGATTGAAATTGTGCGCTAAAAAGACAAAAACCCAGATCCTGACAAAGTAAATAAAATTCAATACTTTGTATTGAATTAATTAAAGGTAATTTAAAAATGGACTTGAAGTATAGAATTTGATACACAAAAAAAATTGATGCATTGGAAAGAACAGAACCACATTAAATTTTGAGCTAAAAAACCATGTTCCATTTGTTGAAATTATACGATATATATGCGATTATATCGTAAATAACACAGTGATATTGGGTAATTTTTAAATTTAATTTAGTCAACTTTTCATTTATTTCGGGGAGAAATTTCATTTTTTTTTCTTATTCTAGGCTATTTTTCCTTTATTCTTCGATAATTTTTAGTTAATTTTTCATAATATAGTTAAATAAAATACACGTAAAGCTATCAGTTCGATAAGACTTTCATTTCATTATAATGTTTCGACCTTGCCATTATGTACGAAATACAATGTCATTTAAATGACCGCCTCTGGATTGCTTACAGCAGTGGAACCTTTTGAGGTAGTTTTCGGAAAAAAAAAATACTAGCCAATGACATCCCCTGACCATAATGCGCACCAAACAGCCACTTTTGTCGGTTGCAATGGCTTTTCCACAATCACTTCTGGGTTCTCCGAGCCCCATTTGTGACAGTTTAGCTTGTTGACATAATTACCGTGGGAGAAATGAGCTCCATCGCTGAAGAAAATTGGCTCAATTGAAAGCCCACGTTTGCATCACCACTCTTGAAGTAACCTTTAAATATTTTTACACGTTCTTCGGTTGCTAAACGATCCATATGCGTAAATGGCAAACATTTCACTAAATAAATAACATTTCAACTGACAACTATTTAACAGCTGATAGCCTTGCCAGATCGGCGGTGGTGAAACCACTAAATGGAGTCATTAAGACCAACAGCCATGTAAATACTGTTTTGATTGTCAACTATTTGAATAAATTGATTGGGTATAATAAAGAACAAATAACAATATAATAATATGTAATAAATAACACTTCAGATGACAGATGTTTAACAGTTGACAGCCTTGCCAGACCGGCTGTTTTGAAACGAAGTGAGTAACCTTGTATTTTTTGGGTAATTTTTTTATTCTTTCTTGGCGATATTTCAAGTCGCCTCAATATTTTTCCCACAATATTAATTCACAATATTACTTTATAATCTGATGTATTTGGTCTATGGCCTAATAACTACAGGTAAATAGAATTGGAGAGGGACGAAATACCACGCCTGATGAACAATTACCGTACACGCGCCAGAGCCGCTTCACTTCAATACTAAATGAGTCAGGATTGTATGTAGCACGGAATTTTTGAGTTTTGAAAAGTGGCGAAAGAAGTGAAAAAGTATCGAAGTATCGACATAACAAATACTCATTATATTTATTGTTTTGTAGTTATCAAATATTCCCTTGGCGCTATTGTGTTCCATTAGCATTTCCAAACATTCACTACTCATTTCCCAATATGCCAAATGAATCGAAACTGATCGAAAACTACTCTTTCTATTGTAAAACTTCATTAATATGGACCTCCTTCGCATACTGGTTCTTTTAATACCATTAGATTATTATATGTGTACATATTATATAAAACTTTGCGTCAGAGACAATTTTGTTTAACGAAATCTTATTGATTATTTAGCTACAGGTTCATGTTTTCGCTAAGTGTATGTTACGTCCAAGACGTGTGCAGTTAGACGTACTATGAATCCAAATAGACAGCAGCAGCAGCACACTTGGTAGCAGTATTCGTAAAGTCTATGACGATGTATTTTCAGTTAAATATACACGTTTATATGTGGTCTACACGCACACTACAGCACACTACAGACAAGAGCAGTTGGCTAACTTCCTCTTTGTGATGGCCTCTGTAAAGGAGGAGCACCAACACCTAAGCAGGCGCCCCACCACAACTTTCATCGTTATGGTGTCTGGCCCAACAACAGCAAGAGCAACAAATACTATAGTTTGTAGTTGTTGTAACTGCACTTCATGCATTCACACCCACACTCGCTCAAGCATTTACTGCTGCCAGCCATTCAACACATGTTGTGTGTCTCTCTTAGTTATGCCACACGAGTTTTCATAAAAACAATGCAAGCAAGAAGAAGTGGCAGTTGCTACGGGTATCCTTCAGGTTTGATTGTATAGAGTATGGCTGTGTGTGT
>JAHXMU010000553.1:1392704-1411787 GCA_019455685.1 Philornis downsi
AAATTTTTATTCTTGTAAATCAAAAATAAAAATCAAGATTGATTTTTCAAAATTAACATTGGTTTATATATTTTAAAATCATGATTCATTTCTATTTTTAAAATCATGATTGATTTTTGTTTTTAAAATCATGTTTGATTTTTGTTTTTAAGATCATGAATATGTTTTATTTTTAAAATTATGATTGACTTTTATTTTTAAAATCATGATTGATTTTTGCTTTTAAAATCATAATTGATTTTTATTTTTAAAATCATGATTAATGTTTATTTTGAAATTTTTATTCTTGTAAATCAAAAATAAAAATCAAGATTGATTTTTCAAAATTTAGATTGGTTTTTATTTTTTAAAATCATCATTGGTTTTTGTTTTTAAAATCATGATTGATTTTTGTTTTAAAAATCATTAGTGATTTTTATTTTTAAAATCATGATTGATTTCAATTTGAAATTTTTATTCTTATAAATCAAGAATCAAAATCAAGATTGATTTTTCAAAATTAAGATCGGTTTTTATTTTTAGAAATCAAGACCGTTTTTTAATTTTAAAAATCAAGACTGATTTTTTTATTTATAAATCAAAATTGAATTTTATTTTTAATAATTAAAAACAAAAATCAATCATGATTTTTATTTTCTCTAAATTATTAAATTTCTAAAAATTATAAAAATGTCATTTAAAAATCCTGCTTAAAGTTTTTTTTTTTTTTTTACTTTTGGCTTCTTGTAAATAAAAGTTCATCTTGACTAAAAATAAAAGTCAAAAAAATTAAAAATTAAAAACCAAGATGATACACATGTATGCTTGAGATAGTGTATTTAATTATTTAGGTTTTATATTTGTTAGAATAATCGAGTAATACGGATCTGAGATGCCTGACTCAGGCTACAGACTACAATTTTTAATTATTCGAGTTATTAGAGTAGAATTAAAATAATTATTTTTGATTTTTCAATAATCAAATCTTAGTTCTTAATTTTGTTTCTTTTTTCAAGAATGATTTTGATGAATTAAAAATCAAAAATAATTATTGTAATCGGTTTATACCAATAACAATTAAGAATACAAGTTGGTGATATATTTTTAAAATACAAACATTTTAATATGTTTTACGTGTCTGCACGATATTCCCATCTCAGTGACTTTTTTGTCAAATATCGGTGCAATAACCGTTATTTCCAGTTCCTGATATTAAAAATATTTTAATATTAATTACGTCTACCTTAAATTTATTAGAATTATTAAACCAATCAATTAAATCGAACAATTTAAAATTTATTCTACTCGAATAAATTAAACCTTTTAGTAAATAATTAAATTAAACCGAATAAGTCAGACATCTCCGATTCGAATTACTCGATTATTCCAATAAATATAAGACGCTAATAATTTAATACACTATTAAGTATGAATATATAATATTAAAAACTTATGTTTCATTGAATTTGATAGTCTGCCAAGTAAAAGTAAAAGTAAAAAAAAAAAAAACTCAAAATAAAATTGCTATAAAGCGTTTAACATCCAGTTTAAAAAAAAAAATAAAATAGCTTGCAGAGACCCAGGCAATACATCACAAAAGCATTATATAGTAGAGATTGGCAGCAAAAAATAAAAAAAAAAATAAATAAAAAATAAAATAAAATAAAAAAATACAAAAAAAAATATTACAAAGTTCTGAAAAATGTTCACATTTTTAATTTCGACAGTTAAAGATCTATTTCACAGCTTTCCCCACATTTTGTTCCTTTTCTTATCCACACCCAGGTTTTGGAATCTTAACAGACTCACAGAGCAGTAAGCAGATCGAAGATCCACTACCCGTTATTGTTGTTCCCCCTTACTAAATACCAAAATATTTTGCCTTACCTACCACATATGTATGTATGTATGCATTTGCTGTTGCCTCAGCATCCGCACACCCACAAGACTGACCTTTTAAATTGCACTCGAGAAATAGTAAACAATTTGAAATTTGCAAAAACACCCACGGATCGACCGACATCATTTACCCGTAGCCACCGATTTGGCAATATCGGATATTTGCACACGAATTTCACGGTTAACCGAAAAACATCGACTTGTTACGCGATTTAAAACAACTTTTATTTAATTTACAAGAATTAGCACGGATAAATTAATCTATTTTATAGAGCTGTCATAACCCCACGCACTTTGCCCAACAATTCTAATTGGACTAATGAAACTGGCAAGGAACGGAGTGGTTTATAACGACGTATTGAAGAAACTGTAAAAAAACGAAGAGCTATTAAGAATACGATTGAATGGTTAAAAAGAGAAAAAAACTAATTTCGATTTTCTAATATCAAAGAGAACGAAAATTAAATAACAACAACAACCGTTGTGTATGGTCCATTCTCTTGTAATTCCAGTTCATTCCTGTCAAGTTCTTTTGTGCTGACAAAAAATAGGAACAGTGATAGAGAAAAATAAGAATGAGGATAAGAATAGAATAAAATTATTCTTCTCTATTGGATTAAAATCAAAAACAATCAATGAAAACCTACAGACCAATGATTTTTATCTAAAAGCAAAGTTGTGGTGATTAAAGAGCCAAGAGAGTAAACTGAACTCCGCTCTCTTCTTTACTCTCTTTAGACAATAAACTCAATAACTTGACTGTGGTTATTTTTGCAGACTACAGTAAGTTGATCAATAACATATGAATACCATTACATATAACGGTAAAAAAACGCCAAACTATAAAAGTTCCTCGTTGGAAAAGAGAACGAGAGAGGTGCTAAATTACGCTCTTGAATGAACGTTGGAAGGAAGCAAGCGAATTTCACTCCAATGAAAAATTATTGCTCTGTAAGTTTCCATCATCTTTGATAAAAAATTGCGTAGACCTAAAGGGTCGCCACCAGAAAGAGGCACACATTAATATGCTAAATGAGCAAATAAATATGCAAAATGCCAAAAATATGCTAAAAATAATTGCAAAAAATATAACGCACAAATACATTTTTTTTTACAGTATTTTTGATAAAGGATTGATCACTACAGAAGAATTAGCCAAAATACCTTTAAATACCTTTATTTTTTCATAATTCCAAAAATAGTTAATAAAATGTTATAAAGCCTTAAATCACATAAAAAATGCAATACGTCTAACAATTATTTAATTAAAATTTTAAAAAAAAATTAGCCTTTTAATTACTGCTTTCAAAAATGTAGAAGTTGTTTGAAATGACATGATGCTTGTTTGGAACAGAAAGAAACAAAGTCTCGCATAAAATTGCATTAAAAAACTTGAATTGCAAATAACTAAAAAAAAATTTCAGAATTGGGTTTTAGTTGGTGTAAGATAGAATATGGGACAATGCGCCGCCACGCACAGTGCTTTGTCCCATAGACAAAACTAAAAAACAAATTGTCGCAAAATATAATAAAAGTTATAATAATCGAGAGATAACAATGCAAAAGAAATAAAATTGAAGGAAATAGTTTCGTTTGACTCTCCTACACTTCACCAGAGGGCACTAAAGTCAGTGAAATATAAGCAAAAATCAATGAATTAAAAACTAAATTGTATTGCTTTAAAATAAAAATAATTCCCAAAAATGTATTTTTTTCAAGAAGGAGCTTAAAATTTGGATTTTTATGTTTATGTTTAGTGTGAGCAGAACTCGGAAAAAATAAATCATGTGTTGAATATGTTAACTGGAACTATTTGTAATCGCTGGAAAAAAATGTATTTTTCTAAAAATTTTCAAAAATTATAAAAGTTTGATCGAATTTAAAAAAAAACCATTAAATCTTTTTTTTATTGTGTTTTTATTTAGTTAATAGTGTTTTTTTAAGGTATAAGAAATAATTTATGCCCGCTTTTGAGCGCAATTTAAAAAAAAATTTAAAAAAGGTCTAAATTCACATTTTTAATCACCGTTGGCTGGTTGCTGATTAGGGTGGAGTGGAAAGATCTGTTTTTTTTTTTTAATTTGAAAAAGAAAGGTGCAATTAGAATTGGAAAGGAAAGGTGCAATTCTGGAAGTAACTTACGAAATGCATTGTACAATGATTGACGGTGCAGTGGCAAATATTTTAACTGACACAAATGCCGCAAGTAGATGTTTCATTGTAATGCAAGCCCCACTGAAATGAATATTTTAAAATGCCAAATGTCGAAAACTACAAATATGGGCTTTCAACCCTTCACTTTTGGATACAATTTTTTGAATGCTTGATACATATTGGTTACCGGCTATACTTTAAGCTTTGGCGAGTCGGTAAAGAAAATGGAGATCAATTTATGGAAAATAAAAAAAAATTCAAAATGAATTCAAAGCAAGAACAGGTCTAATAATTGACCAAGTAAAACATGGATTCGGAAACACAAATGACGGAAACACTGCTCGAAGATTTTTTTTCCAACAGTGACGTTGCGGCCGAAATAACAGGCATTGATAAAGGATTTATTGATAACATTGGCATAATACTAAGGGTTTTATCTTGTGGATCGTCCGTGAATGTAAACAGCTTTAAGGAGCTGTTAAAAGTCACTCGTAATACGTATTTAATACATTATGGATGGTATTATATGCCAAGCACTGTCTATAAAATTTTAATTAATGGATCTGATGTTATTGAGTTCTTCAACTTACCAATAGGTATGCATGTGAATCAAAAACTTCTGAATTATAAATTTATATTTCTTCATCTTTTTACCCAGGATGTATGTCGGAAGAAGCAATAGAAGCGAACCATAAAAACGTAGGAAGAGTGCGCTTATCTCATACAAGAAAAACTTCACGAGAAGATACAAACAGGGATTTGATGACCTATATGCTATTGCAATCAGATCCCGTGCTATCATCAAAGAGGAACATAAAAAAAAAAAACATTTGATTTGGCCGGTATTGAAAAATACATTCACAGGGAAAATATTGTTTTTGAAGATGACATATTTGAACAGGATGAGTTAGATTATACGTTGAGCGAAAATTAGGATGGCTCCTGTAGTGATGACGCTTAGTTTTAACCAAAGAAATAGCTATATTAATAAAATAAATAAGTTTTTGTTCATACTTTACTTGATTGATAGTGACCAAGTGTACATTTTGGGATTTTGCGAATGAAATAGAACAAATTTCCTGTATTACGTTCTATAGTATTGTTAACAATAAAGTATTAATGTAAGAGAAATTTTGCACCTTTTGAATGGGAGGTACTAGAATTCGTTATCCGATTTCTTTTAAATTAGGCGTACAATTTTTTGGATTGGAAAGCTTATGCCTTCTGAATTTTAGTTATAATCGGTTAATCGCATAGGGTGTCGCAATAGTTCAATTTTTGCAGCCAAAAATAGTTTCGGTTTGTATGGGCGGTAGGCGATGGGCGTGGTCAATGTTGATGAAATGCTATTTTTTAATAAGAGGGCATTTAGATATGTTTTTTACGCAATTTTCATGAAATTTCACGCAATAGTTCAATTTTTATAGCCAAAAATAGTTTCCGTATGTATGGGCGGTGGGCGATGGGCGAGGTCAATGTTGATGAAATTCTATTTTTTAATAAGGGGGCATTTAGATATATTTTTTACGCAATTTTCATGAAATTTTACGCAATAGTTCAATTTTTATAGCCAAAAATAATTTCGGTTTGTATGGGCGGTAGGCGATGGGCGTGGTCAATGTTGATTAAATGCTATTTTTAATAAGAATGCAGTTAGCTACTTCCTTCACGCAATTTTCATGAAATTTTACGCAATAGTTCAATTTTTACAGCCAAAAATAGTTTCGGTTTGTATGGGCGGAAGGCGATGGGCGTGGTCAATGTTGATGAAATGCTATTTTTTAATAAGAGGGCATTTAGGTATGTTTTTCACGTAATTTTCATGAAATTTTACGCAACAGTTCAATTTTTGCAGCCAAAAATAGTTTCGGTTTGTATGGGCGGAAGGCGATGGGCGTGGTCAATGTTTATGAAATGCTATTTTTTTAATAAGAGGGCATTTAGATATGTTTTTCACGCAATGTTCATGAAATTTTACGCAATAGTTCAATTTTTATAGCCAAAAATAATTTCGGTTTGTATGGGCGGTGGGCGATGGGTGTGGTCAATGTTGATGAAATGCTATTTTTTAATAAGAGGGCATTTAGATATGTTTTTCACGCTATTTTCATAAAATTTTACGCAATAGTTCAATTTGTATAGCAGGCGATGGGCGAGGTCAATTTTGTCCATACTTTGAAATTTTCTTAATTCAGTTGTATTAGGGACTCGTGCCAAATTTTATTTCCCTAGGACGACTCCTTCTATTTTCGTCCCATCGATGTACTGGGACAAAGCACTGTGCCACGTGCCAGAAAATGCGCTTTTCATAATTATACTACGACTGAGTTTTAAATCGAATACTTTATCCATTGGTAAAAATAAGTGAATATACTTTTGTTTAGTGATATCAATTTTGTCATTTTGGTGTTTGAAATGCCAACACGAAAATTTTGACAGACACAAACACAAATTTTCATAGACACTGATGTTATAAGCAGATTACATCTGTAGTAATGTCTCGCAAATACACGACAGTTCTACAGATTTTGGCAAATGCTATTCACCACGTTAGTGTCAAAACTTTGTTCGAAGGGAAAACTTTCGCAAAACACGTGTCTTATTTGTATGGATAAAACCGTCTTCTTCTTCGAGACGAGAGCACCAACATAAAAAAAAATAATAATAATCGATAGTCGAATACATCGTTGGGTTGGCGGGCTCATGGAGTTTTAGTCGCTATGAATCACTTCGACGGGAAGCGTCGCACATTTTGCGTGCGCACATTTTACGAGAACTCTCGTTCATATATTGCTACTAGGCGACTATATTGTGCTGAATATGGACTACGGTTTTGAAGAGACCGGTTCAACATTTAAACCACAAGCAAATGGTCGCCCAAGAACATCTAGGACCGAAGACAATGTTGAGAGAGTTATGGAGTCAGTACGAGGAAATCCACAAACGTCGACTCGCAAGAGATCGTCTGCAACGAATTTTAGCATTGGATCTTAAACTGCATCCATATGAGCTGCAATTAACACAAGAATTGAAAGAGTCTGACTTCATAGCAAGGCTCGCATTTGCTAATGAAATGCTTAATCGATTTTCCAATTTTGACAATATCCTTTTCTCTGACGAGGCTCATTTCCTCATGAATGGGTTCGTAAACCGTCAAAATTGTCGTTACTGGAACAGTGAAAATCCCAAAATCAAACACCAGTAACCATTGCATAGTCCTAAAGTGACAGTATGGGCAGCAATCTCTGGCAGAGGAATAATTGGTCCTTTTTTCTTTGAAAATGCGCGGGGCCAAAACGTCACGGTTAATACGGAACGCCATGTTGAGACGTTGGACAGATTTTTGGCTCCAGAAATTGAAAGTTCAAGAATAGTGAATTCCAGAACTTGGTTCCAACAAAATGGAGCTCCTGTCACACATCAAATGACTCCATGGCGGTGGTGAAGCAGATGTTCCCTGGCAGACTGATTTCGAAAAGAGGTGATGTCCCATGGCCCCCACGTAGTCCAGACTTGACGCCTCTTGACTTTTGTTTGTGGGGATACCTCAAACACAAAGTTTACAGTAATAATCCAAGAAACATCGTTCAGCTCAAGGAGAATATCCGTGGTGAAATGGCAGTTATTACACCTGTATTACTGAAGAAAGTTTTCATTTAGATGATGTTATTTTTTAACAAATAAAATCCATTTATTACTCTACAATGCCTTAGATTTATTTTAACCATACCTTTTGTATTTATTTTTTAATCTATTTTTTAAATATGCACGTTCTATTGCGCCACCCTGTATTATATCGATTTTTTATTTGGAGTATGGCCGAAATATTAACTATAATATCTAAATGAAAGTTTTGTTCAGGTTGCACTGATTACTGTTTAACACATTTGATAGTCAACTTTTATATTCCTCGACACGACCACTGCTGTCGTCTTTGAGTTATAAACTTGAAATATTAGGCAGGCACTGAAGACTACGCATTTTGTGTATTCGATATTTCATTTCATGTCTTAGTGAAAAGAAGTGTTTCAAAAATTGGAATAATTACATAATTTCAAAGCATTTTGTGTTGCTTCTTTATATGATTGAAAAGTAAAAACTTTCGCGAAAAAAACCAAGCTAAAAAATCCAGAAAAAGGACTAATTTGTTTTAAGAAAATTGGTATACTAAAGGGTGTCCCAACAAGAACGCAAGATTTAAATTTTAAATAAAACACAAAAAAAAATTTAAAGAAACACGAAGCCATCAAGATGGAAATGGGCCTCGTCACTGAAGGTGATTTTATCGTCAAAATCAGCGTTTTCATGTTGTCTCTCCAATATCCAATTAAAGAACTTCCTTCGCTGTTCATGGTCACCTGGCTTCAATTCCTGAGTCAATTGAACTTTGTATGCATGAAGATGCAAATCTTTCGTCGTTAACAGACACAGTTTTGGCAAATTTATCCATTAATCTCTTTACAGTTGACTCCTTTGGAGCATTATTGCGACCCCAAATTGATCGCAATTTGCGAACTTTAGCCGCAAAATTTTCACCATTTTGGTAAAACAATTTCACAATGAGGATGCGTTGTTCATTCATGTAGCGCTCCATTGTTACTAACCTCGTACCTTCTACTAGCAAACAATAACAATTGTTCAAATGCCAAAACAATGACACTTCGAATGGCGCCAAATTTAAATCTTGCGTTCTTGTTGGGACACCCTTTAGTATACGATAGTTTGAACTGGGTACTTGAACATTTTATTGCGTATTGATGCTTAGCAGATGAGATCTTTATTCATACTAAATGTTCTTATATTATAAGATATATATTTAAAATTAAATGCCATACAAGAATTCATCAAAACTAAGGGCAATAATAAATGTAATCATTCAGTCACGTCATTATGTCGTCATTATGTTCCCTTCTTTAAAGCGTGGATTTTGATTAACAAGTAATTTCCATCGGTTAATATATTTAAAGATACGAATAAAATTTTAATATTTATGAAATACGAGTATAATAATTTTTTTAAGTCATAAAAACAACAAGAATTATATTCTGTTTAATATAATACATATTAATAGATGTCGGATATTTTCTACGCAACAGAGAAAACAGTACAAAATTGCTTCAATGATTTAAATATTCTTAACCGAAAAAATCTTGTATAATATAGGGTGATTTTTTAAAATTTAAGTTTTTCAGGTTGGCAGCACTGGTTGGTAATGGCGTCCAAACGTCATCTATCAAAGTAAAAAGTGTAAAGACTAACAAACGAGCAACCATTGCAAATCGTTGACATTTATTATCAAAATTCGTGCTCTGTGACAAATGTGCATCGTTTGATACGAACATTTTATGGTCGTCATAATCCATCTGCTGAATCAACAATTCGTGCTGTTATCTCCAAATTTGACACCAAATTTACTTTGTTGGACATAAAACCATCGACTCGCATGCGTAGAGTGCGTACCGAAGAAAATATTGCAGTCGTAGCGACCAGTGTTAATGACGATCGTGAAATGTCAATTCGTCGCCATTCTCAGTAATTGGACATGTGCTACTCAACCACAAGAAATATTTTTTTGCCCCAATTGGCTGAGTTGAACTTGGTTGACATGTGGTTTCATCAGGACGGTGCAACATGCCACACTGCTCGTGAAACAATGTATATGTTGAGGGATGAATTTGGTGAGCAGCTTATCTCTCGATTTGGCCCTGTGAGTTGGCCTCTTGATTATTTCTTGTGGGGTTATATCAAGTCGTTATTCTATGTGGACAAGCCGAACACTATTGAAGCCTTACAGGATAACATAACACGCGTTATTTGTGGAATACACGCCGAAATGCTCGAAAAAGTGACGAAAAATTAGACCTTCGAAATGGATATTTTGAGACGAAGCCGTGTACGACATTTAGATGAAATTATCTTTAAAAATTAAATGGCAAAGACCAATTTATTGATTCCAATAAAAAATTGTTATATATTATGCAAAATTTGAGTGTTTTATTCGAATTTTTAAAAAGCTACGATTAAAAAATCACCCTATATTATACAAATCTGCAGTAAATGGTGATTTGAAAGCTATATTTATTCAACAAGGCAGTCCACATTTGAGCTGATTAATCAAAATTTTCTCGGTGTTTTCTACACATTAGCATGAACTTTAAACTTTGTCAAAACAAAAAAAAAAGCAGGGTTTTTCAAGATTCCGCCATAAACTCTAAAGTTGGTTGCACTTCCTTCGATATGTTTGAGCACCATCAGCTAGCGGAAAGGATCATTTTGCTTAGCACAGCAAATAAGAAAACTTCAAATAAGAAATGTATGTTTTCCCTGAGGAATTGTATTTCATCCAGCCTTATATAAGATTTAATAAAATTGCCTACTAAAAAGCTACTAAAAATCTAATCTGACCTGAATTCAAAATCCGATTTTGCCTCAAAATATTTATCAAATAGGCGGAAATATCGTGTGAAGTTGATTTTCTCGCTAATGTCGACATTTTATTGCTGAATGATAATATTCATTTTTATTTAAAATGGAAGACCAAACAGGTTTCAACAAAACAGGTTTCAACAACTGGTTTCAACAAAACCCAATTATTTATCTATACTTTCTTCAATTCTGTCCCGGTAATTCTGATGTCAAAGATGCATTGGGCTCTCGAAGGCTAATTGTTGAAAATGTCGGTAGAATAATGAAATTAGCCAAAACGAACCATCATGTAAGTACTGCTTTGATTGCCCAGGTTCTAAATATCAGATCAATCTAACTGTGCCAAATAAAGCCTTCAATGTCTGGCAAAAAATGGATTTATTCGTATCACACCTTATATTTTCTGCTTGTGCGAATGTCCCTTACATGCGGATATAAAGGAACTCCAGGGACTATCGACAACTAGGTTAGGTCAGGTGATGACTGGATAGTCAGCAACATGCTCTCTACCCAGGGCGTTACAGCCAGAGCTACGGTGTTTGCTTCCAGAGCGTTTGCTCGCCGTAGGGCTGACCTTTTCAAGGCAGTCTGACCTGAGGGTTGACCGACTGCGATATTATTCGGATCACGCTGATCCGATCTCGTGCAGCTTGATAGGTGGCGGCTGCTGCTCGTGTGTAGGAGCACCAGTTGCTGGACCGCAAGGAGTTGAAACTGGGAGTAGGTTAGCTACAGAGTTTGACCAGACGCTTTGTCTGCTACCGAGTGTGATAGGGATATACACAAGCTGGTCTCGGTTTCGTGCCCTTCACCTGTGTTTTTCCGATGTCTATATTTCATGTTTACCGCTCAACATTGGCAATCGGAAAGGATTTGGAGTTTTCCCCGGCTCCCACCGGTGAGGATACTGCATCCTTGTAATATATTATCGACCGTTCCATCCACCTGGGATCTCCGCACTTGCAGGTATGTGAAAACATCCAGTCTGCACTACCGCAGGGCGATCAATCCCGTGAAGTATGGTGTATAAATTACGATTGGGTATTGGCGTGGGGAGGCCCAGGGACCGATTTTGCACCTGATCCCCTAGTGGGAGCGTCGCGTGGGTTGTGGTTCATACTAAAATAGCCGATAGAGACTTTGTGCTCGGATGTAGAGTTGCCCGGCTCCCCGGGTCCCATAGAGTAATGGAGGTGGTAAAATAGGTCTCACTTCCGCCAATGGGGATTATGTTCCATACAAGCATAATTAATATGGTATCTTATGGCTGAAAGGGCTGACAATTGCGGTAGCACCAAAATTGTTAGCGTCTATTTCTAGATAGTCTAAGTTAAACTTGACTATCCCTGGGGGGCGCTGGCAATCGCATTGTAATATGCCCAGTGTGTCGCACACCGTCGGTAAGGCTTTCACGACGAGACTCACGTTTTCTACGTGAGGCGTATAAGATATTATACATTTAATGGTTTCAAAAATTTGAGGCTGAAAGCGACACAAATGTGGTAAGGCCAGTGCATCATTGCAATGTACGCACTGCCGAAAATATGGATTCTGTTAGTGAAAGTATGGCGGATAATCCGAATTTCAATTCAGAGCACCATGGTCGTGTGATACTCGACTTTTTTGGCCTGCAATTGAGTATTATAAACAGGACGATATATGTTTTCAACATGACGGTGCCACGAGCCACACAAAACGACCAATTTTGGCTTTGTTGCATGAGAATTTCCCAGAAAGTGTAATTTTGCGTTTTGACGACGTCTATTAGCCACCAAGATCATGCGGTTTGATGCCGTTAGACTTTATCCTGTGGGGCTACGTCAAACACCGTGTTTATGTGCATGATCCTCAAACTTTGGAGCATTTGAAAACCAACATTCGCAAAATTATCGCCGAGATACCGTTTGAATTGTTCCACGGGCAGGTCTCGGGTTCGTGCCCTGTCATCTGTATCTTTTTGATCTCTCGGCGGGTACGGACAGGCATGGGGTCTTCCCTATGTCTATATTTCATGGTTGCCGTTCACCGTCGCCGAACGGAAGGGGTTTGGAGTTTTCCCCGCCTTCCACCGGTGAGGATACTGCATCCTTGCAATGTAGTATCGACCGTTCCATCTGCCTGGGGTCTCCGTGCCTGCAGGTATGTAAAAATGTCCAGTCTGTATCTCTTGCCACAGGGCGACCAATCCCGTGAAGTATGGTGTATAAATCACGATTTGGTAGTAGCTTAGCCATGTGCTTTGCTGCGCAGCTCCAACCGGTGAGTTTGGCCGGTAGCGTGGGGATCAGTAGGCCCCGGGACTGAGTTCCCGCCTGATCATTTGGTGTAGGACCCCTAGTGGGAGCATCACGCGGGTTGTGGTTGATACCAAAATTGCTGGTAGAGACTTTGTGCTCGAATGTGGAGTGCATTGCAACCGGGTGCTACAGACCCATAGAGTAGCAGAGATGGTAAGATAAGCCTCACCTCCGCCAATGGGGATTATGTTCCATACTAGCATAATCAATTTGGTATCTCCTGGCTGCGAAGAAAGGGCTGCCAATATGTGTTAATAGCACAATTGTCAGCCCCTTTTCCTATATAGCCCAAGTTTTTACTTGGCTATCCCAGGGGGGCGTCGCCAATCGCATTGTAATATGCCCAGTGTGTCGCACACTGTGGGTAAGGCCTTCACGGCGAGACTCACGTTAAACCCTCGTGGACTTCTGAATTGTTCAAAAAGTGGCCGAAAATTACCTCAAAAGGATCCATTGCTGCAACCAATTTAGAGGCGGTCATTTAAATTTCATATATAATGGTAAGGTCCAGTCATTACAACGAAATAAAAGTTTCGTGGAAATCAAAGCTTTATGGGGGGTCTATTTAACTTCGCTTTTGAAACCCGGTATATAAAGATGTCCATACTAATCACCAGCTAAGTAAGTAAGTGAAATTTTCTGCTATTAAAGGAGCTGATAATGTGTAGAACATGGTTGGCAATAACACTCAAGAATTGAGCCAATAAGGCAAAACACTTTATTTCTTATCCATTTTTTTGTTATCCAGTCAACGTGAATTATATTGATCTTTCACATTTTAGCTTTTATGGTGTAGATTTTCCGATATATTGACTACCAACCAAGATAACGACACGTTTCCAAATTGATATAGGAACATACGAGTATGAGCATTACGAAAAAGCTGAACATTTATGTTTCCCCTTCCGGTTGCACATTCTTTTCCCACATATAAGAGATATTTAATTCTTATATCTCCAGATATCTTCGAGCATATTTGTACGAGTATATGCCCCTCCAACAAGTTCATTGCGAACCACAACTATTATTTCATTGAGTAAAACTTTAGGTTGATACGATTTCGCACAAGTCTGTGAGAGGGGGTGGCCTAGACCTATACCTCTAAATGGCTTAAATATTCTTTGCTTTTACATGTCACAGCAGACACGGAAGAATTAACACACGATGTCGAAAAATGTCTGCGGTGATTGCAATATCGTTTGCGTGACACGTGGCCGCTAATATCGATATTATAAAAGTTAGCTTACAGTGATTGTAATGGGAGTTTTATATTTGAAACACTTACCTAAAGCAGACGCATGAAGCATCACTTTCTCATTTTAATCACTTTCTCAAAAAAAAACACACTTGCTAAACCGTTTTCTGAGAGCCTACAGTGTCTTAAAGGACATTAACTCACAATCTTCCCTTTTACCTTCTCAGTTCACTGAAATGGTTACGACTCAAGTTATAGACTTATGAGTATTTTTATTTGTTTAGCAAAAAGTGGTTTGTGCATAAGTTAAATATGGATGCTTTGGAAAAACGAAGTTTCGCTCAATAAATCAAAAGCTGTCCATTTTCGGGTGATGTCTATTTCATATTTGCATAGCCTGCTTATAAGTAAATACATTTATAAAACTGATCATGTATCAGCAGCTTCGATTCAGTTACAAAAAAATCTGAAAATGAACTTGTCAAGCTGTCCGAAACTCGTCAAAGTTGGGAAAATTATCTCCTTTTAGCTCAATACACTTTCCAGCGATATTCAATAGCTTCTACACCCTGTTTCTTCTAAGAACTTTTAAAATCTTTAAAACAGTCTACAACCGCAGACTCCACGTATTCATTGCTGGCAAACCTTTTACCACCGAGCCATTTTTTAAAGTTTGGAAACAGAAGATAGTACGAGAGCTAAATCTGGCGAACAGGGTGCGTGATGAAGCAATTAGAACTTTAATTCATAAATTTTAACCATCACTATAGTTAATGTGTAAACTAAAGCATTGTCTTAATAAAACAACGCATTCTTTTTCCCCAAATGTGACTTTTTTCCATGATTTCATTACCTAATTGCTGCAATAAATTAGCATAATATTCGCCATCGATGGTATTTCCTTTCTGAAGATAATCAATAAAAATTATTCCACGCGCTTTCAAAAAAAAATCAAACGCCATGACCTTGCCCGACCAGATGAAACCGTCTTCGTCATCTTTGGACACGATTCTCCCATTCCAGTCCACAGCTTTGACTACTCCTTTACCACAGGTATAAAGTGGTGGACTCATGTCTCATCCATGGTTATAAATCGACCCAACAATTCGGCTTTATTGTGATGAAACTTCGCCAAACACTCTACTGAAACATCTTCACGACATTGTTTTAGGCTCTATTGAAAGCAAGCGCGGCACCCATCTTGCGCATAGCTTTCTCAGCTTCAAATCTTCGGCCAACATACGATGTATAGCACTTTTTGGAATGCCTATCAATTAAGATAGCTCACGTACCTTTAGCCCAATCAGACGATATCATCTAATATCATCTTGTGGATTTTCTTAACCGTATCTGGTGGCGTGGACACCTCAATTGTTCGACCACTACGGTGTTCCTCTTGGCAACTCGTACGGCCTCGCTTAATTTCTATTACCTAATATTTTACAGTCCTAAACGAAGGAGCAGACTTCGCTAGGATAAAATCTATCAAATGAAAATATTGAAATATTCAACATAACGGTGACCAATTCTTTCCATGTTTATAAATTCACGGAGATCGTTTACTTTTGATGGCTCAAATAAAAATGCTAAACAACGTGGCGCCTTGGAACTTAAAGCATATTTTTTATAAGGTTGTCGCTGTTAACCAAAATACGTTTTCTTTTCAAACTACTGGCTACCATCTATACGTCGGGTCGGCTTATTTTGGGACAGCCCTCGTAGGAAAAAGGTGCCGTTGAGAAGGAAATTTCGTTTGCAGTACAGATTTTGAGAGGCTGACGTATCCAGAGCGCAAGGTTGCCACTCTTCACCAAAATAATCTTTTTCAAACTACTAGCACCATCTATACGTTAGTTTTGGGACCGCCTTCGTATCTACTTTCATTCCTTCGGGTGAATATATAAAAATAGTATGCATACAAGTTCACCGAATGGGAGAAGCTTTCCTATACTCGTATCTCAATCATGGAATGCAAGGTTTATAATTTAGCGAGCACCAGACATTTGGTGCTGCGAACAGAAATGGACTACATTGTGACGCTTTAATAATTTCTAGGCGGAAGATTTCAACGAGCTAAAACTTGGCTGGTTTGTATTGCAATATTTCACGGTAATTCTTGGTATGATTCTTCCAACACAAAATGACATCGGGTGAAAGAAAAACTGAAACATCAGTAGTGATTACAGATACCCGTTGAATGGAACGGGATTTCAGCATAACGACTGTGGGCTCATAAGCACATTTCACAGTAATATCCAATACCGTATTCAGTGGCCCTCCCACAGCAAAAATTAACTTCCATCTGGCCAGGCCGAAGAACAAAATACGCCATAGTAGATTTCTGACCAAACTGTATTTCAAATACTTAACATCAGTACATGTTATTGATATGTAGACACGTATGTAAATAATAATTTCAAGCTTTTTAACTTTCGATTTGTGTATTTAGCCTCATCGAAAGCACATCAGTCCACTGAGCAAGTAGTCAAAGCTTTCATAGTCACACTTTTAACCTTTGTGCCACAATGAATAGAAGAACCCCAAACCATGAATAAAATGTTTCATTACAAAAAGTTTGTATTCTCACCGCTGTGTCTGACAACTTGCTTTCCTCTGGACAAAGTGAACCCAAATACTTGAAAAATCTCCTGCAATACGACTGGGCAAACGGCAACGGGGGATTACTCAACTTTTAATCAAATAAACATTTACAAGTGTGTTTACATGAAACATTTAATGAAATCCACTTGTTTTTGGCAAACGTTGTGTTGGCATATATGGTTATTACAGTTAAGAGTTTGTACCAAACCGAATGAAGGCTAGAAAGCAAATATATTTGGTATACAAGCGGATGATATGTACATCTATATGTCCTAAAGGGACGTAATAAGTCAATAAGAATGAATCACTTGTTTGAAGAGGTAATGTAATTTGTTTCACTTTTAAGCAAGTACCTTCACGAGAGTTAAGTTTTTTCTGGGTTTTGATATTGTACGATAAAGTTATTTAAAGTAAATCAGATTCATATTTGCTTCTGATTCATATTCGGAACAGCAGCTCACTTAATTCATGCATTGGTTTTTTTTTTACCTAAAAAGTGAAATTAGAAAGAAATAAAGAAGAAACTAAAATTGATGAAGGCTAAAATTGATTCAAATAGTTTATTTTTCAAATTTCCGGTAACAGGCTCCCAGAAATTTTCATAACTCACTTCATACATTGATTCGTTTTTAATCTGAAAGGCGAAATTAGAAACCATACGAGTTGCGTTTCTTAGCAAAACGAAAAAGCCTGGTGCCAAACTGCGAAGGTTAAAAATGGATCAACCATTTTATTTTACAAAATTTACGACACCAGGCTCTCAGAAATTTTTACAACCCACGATTCACTTCATACATTGATTCGTTTTTTATCTGCAACGCTAAATTAGACACCTGCATTGATTCTGGTTCCCTATCGAAACATGAAGAAACAGATATATCGATTCTAGAATCTGAAACGAAAATATACTTATATGCAATTTCATTTCTTAGTCTAAATCAGAACTGGAATAGTACTTATATAGTTTCGTTTCTTTGTAGAGGAAAAGTCCTGGCACAAACCACGAAAAATAGAAATGGTTGAAATAGCCAATTTTCCAGATTTACGATATCAGGCTCACTGAAATGTTCATAAGTACTCAAAAATTTAGTCTGTTTTTATGAATTGAAAAACTTCAAATGAAATACAAATAAAATGTTGCATAAACTGAATCCGAATATAAACTGAATGAGTATTCTAATTTCGTTTCGGGTGTAAGACCGGAAAACCCAAAATTGTTTGTAATTTCTTTTCGTATGTGCGAGATGTTCTGGGCGGGCCCAAAAACTAGCCAACTTGACGTATAGATGGGTGCCGCGCTTGCTTTCAATAGGGCAAAAGCAGCGTCGTGAAGAAGTTTCAGTAGAGTGTATGGCGATGTTTCTCCGCAATAAAGTCGGATTTTTGCATCAATTTATAAACACGGGTGAGACATGGATCCACCAATTTACACCTGAGACAAAGGAACAGTCAAAGCAGTGGACTGGAATGGGAGAATCGTGTCCAAAGAAGGCGAAAACGATTCTATTTGTAGGCAAGATCATGGCGTTTGTTTTTTCGGATGCGCATGAAAATATCTTTCTTGATTATCTTCAGAAAGGAAAAACCATCAACAGTAAATATTATGCTAATTTATTGCAGCGTTTAGATGATGAAATCATGGAAAAAAGGTACCGTTTGGAAAACAAAAGTGTTGTTTCATCAAGACAATTCTGCAGTTCACACATCCACTACAGTGATGGCCAAAATTTATGAATTAAAGTTCAAATTGCTTCATCACGCATCTTTTGTTCGCCAGATTTATCGCCGTCGGACTATTTTCTATTTCCAAACTTGAAAAAATGGCACGGTGGTAAAAGATGGAGCCTGTGCTTGATGGCTATTATAAAGAGTTGGACAGTTCCTGCTATAAAGAGCGTGTAGAAGCTATTGAATATCGCAGCAAAAAGGTTTTTGAGACGGAAAAATCGAAAATCGAAACTTTTTTGTATCTTCTTTGTTAGGTCGCTTAATTTTGGGACCGCCCTCCTATAACTTCATTCAACATCTCTTCATATTGGTGGGAAGTGTGTTCTTAACAATAAATATAAATTCCAGTCGGGTAGTGAACTAAATAAAACACACATAATGAAGGAAATATTTTTAATTAAGCAGTACAGAAATTTCAGACAGGTGAACTGACTTACATACTCATATATATAACTTCTCCCAACTTCTCCCTTGGGTTTTGCTTCAAAAGTATTCGGAATTAACGCGCTATCGGCAAAGGCAAATTTGTCCAAATGGAGGACTTCATAGTGGAAAATATAGAGAGAGCACTGATCCTTGATATTTTTAAGTGATCCGGACATGCAAATTGCTTGTGTGGTACCCTAAAGGGGCGTGTCAGTGCAATCTATTTTCATTTGCAATACTAAATGCCTGATGAGAGCTTAATTATAATGAATATAACGCAATTGAATAAAAAATACGAATCAAGGAATATACAAGTTAAATGCGGCAATTTATGTGAAAGATACCAGAGGGGGCGTGGCCATTCTACCGAATTTTTTT
>JAHXMU010000554.1:0-40676 GCA_019455685.1 Philornis downsi
TATCGAAGTTGTCCTCCCACTCAAACCCACTCGCTCAAAACCTTCAACATTTTCCCGGTCATATACGGCTAAGACGAAAGGACACGCTAGACTTGGTCCGGTGATAAAAAGTTCGGCTCGCCAAAGCAAGATCCGGCAATGGCAGGATATTTAGTTTAACATAGGATTAAGATTTGAATACTTATTGTAAAAGAGATAAGAGTGAGTTTATGACCAGATCAACTAATTTTCTGGGACATGTCGTGACTAACGAAGGTATTAAACCAAACCCCGAAAAATCATTTGTGTCCAAAAATTCCCTTTACCTAAAAACCAAAAAGAAATAAAACAATTTTTAGGCCTAGCGGGTTACTACCGCAAGTTCGTTAAAGACTATTCAAAAATTGCCAGACCTATGACAAAGTGTCTAAAAAAGGATATTTTTATGAACTCTAGCGACTTAGAATACACAGAAAGTTTCGAAGTACTTAAAAATTTGCTAACCAACCCACCAATATTAACTTATCCTGATTTTAATAAGAAATTCTTACTACAAACAGACGCTAGTAATTACGCATTAGGAGCCGTTCTTTTTCAATATGGCCATCCTGTAAGTTATGCGGGCCGTACGTTAAATGGCTCAGATTTTTTTGAAACTTACCATCGACCTTTAGCGTGGTTATTTTCGATTAAGGAACCTAATTCTAAGTTGGAACGCTGGAGACTACGCTTGCAAGAATATGATTACGAAATAAAATATAAGAAAGGAGTTTTGAATGGCAACGCAGATGCACTATCTCGAATTGAAATGGAACCAAATGAGGTCAACACAATAGAAATAAATCAAGTCATAACGGAAGTATATACTCCTCTTAACTTCTTTAAACGGCAACATATAATTAAACTAGCATCTTCAGGTTCACTTACAATAAAAATTGAGCAGGTATTTCAGAATAAGAGAAAAACCATTACCGCCAAAAGTTTTGAAGAAGACACTATTTAAAAAATTCAAAAAAACAGTAAATAAATGCTTCAGTTCCAATAGCAAATTCAGAATTTAGAGAAGTAAGAAAATTTTGCAAGATGTTTCCGATGAGAACATACTTTCTGAAATGAAAGAAAAAGAACACAAGAAAAATAACCATAGAGGTATAAATGAAAACTTTGCCGAACTTAAAACAAAAATTTATCATCCCAAATTGAAGAAACGCGTAACGCAATTTATTAATAATTGCGACATGTGTAATAAGGAAAAACAGGAACGCCGACCAATTAAGCACAACTTTAAAATAACAGAAACCCCATAAAATCCTAATGAAATAGTACACGTGGATGTATACTACAGTTTGAAAAAGAAATTATTTCTAACTTTCATCGACAAACTCTCTAAGTACGCACAAGCGATAAGTATAAAAAATAGATCATGGATAGGATTCAAAACTGCATTAGCCCTATATTTATCATCTGTTGGAAATATCAAAAAACTCGTAGTTGATACCGAATTAGGTTTTAAAGCCTAACCGCTTTAGAATACCTACGAGAACAAGAAATTGAAATCCACTAATCCATAATAATCATACCTCCAATGCAGATGTAGAAAGATTTTATAACACCTTAAACGAACATGTCAGAATCCTTGAACATGATTCTCAAAAAGATATAGAAACCATTGAAGAAAAAATTTTAGGCGCGTTAAATATTACAATGATACAATACATTCCACAACCAAAAATGAATAAAAACCGAGAAGAAGTAGAAATTCAAACAAGACCAATATATCTAAAGGATGAACGAGGTGGCAAGATCCATTCCAAATTTAGAAAAGTAACAGTTTCCCAAGTAGACAATGAACATGTGACGACTACGGAAGGCCATAAATATTATAAATCACACATCAAAAGAAAGAAAAAATTCCAAACTATAAATGCCAATGAACCAACTTAAGCTTTATATTTAATTTTCAGATGATTTCCTCGTTACTATTAACATCCATAACTGGACAAACTTTATAAATGAAGGACTTATCAGACAATCACGAATATATTCCCATCAAACTTAAGGACGTACAAATTATTGATAATTACGCAACAATTATACGTATTATTAATACAACTCAGTACATAGAAACCACAAATTTATTAGAAGAAAATAAACTTAGGTCAACAAATACTTACACCAACGTTACACCCCTGCTTAGTAGTATAAAGAAAAGCATGGAACTATGCAAAACGAAAATCCAAAACCTAATCCCAAAATTATACAAAAACGAGGACTAATAAATGCAATAGGCAAAGGACTTAAGTACGTTGCTGGAACTATGGACAGTGACGATGAGGTAAAAATACTTTATAAAATTCAAACTCTAGAAAAAAGCAATGGTGAAACGATGATAGTAATAGACGAACTGACTTTTTTGAGCTTTTCTATATCAACAAAAATATCCAACATAACAGATCACGTAAATATACAACAAAAAACTATTCAGAAGTATATAAATAAATTCAAGACGAAAACCACAAATAGAATTATTAACTTAGAAGACGAAATTATATTTTTAGAAGACATCTTCCAAATCAATAATGATATAAATTTATTAATGGACCATGTAAACGAAATTGGACATGTAATTTTAATACCAAACTAGGAGTATATAAATAAAATAGAATCATTCCTTAATGCTAAAATATCGTTACCATATAAAGCAGATTTAGTAATTCTAAAACTGAAAATTCCAACATTTGAAGAAATCATTTTCGAGTCATTCCCTGACAGGCAAAATAAATCACTTATCCTAAAAGAAAATACAGTCCTTATCCATGAAAATAAAGTATACAAAGCAAACGCTATAGAATGCAATAAGCTCATAGAAATAAATGATGAATGCTTCACGAATATAGCGAAAAACTTAGAACCAAAATGTACAATGGGCATAAGAACAAATCAAGAAGAAAAAGAAATTTATCCCGGACTGCTTATTTTTAAAACTACAAAGACAAAATTATCACCAATTGTTAACATTTATACAAGCTTAAAAATATAAGAACTTATTTGTTAAAATTTGAAAATTGTGCTGTAAAAACCAAAGCAAAAACATATAAAAATTACAAAATAAACATAAACGGAAAGTACGTTTTAGAACAATTTGTTCTGAAATTCAATGAGAACAATGTAACCTACTCCAATTTAAGTATTAAAAATATAGATCTTAATAAAACGTTAAATTTTGTTAATCATAAACTTTCCAAAAATACTTTAATAAGTACAAGCAGTAACATAAGTTTTACAATAATATTGTTTTCTATTTTAATTATAATTTATATTAAAACAAAAAACAGTACTTATATAATTTTCTCGTCAGAGTCTCGCTCTAACAATGGGGGAGTTATAGTAACCCCTAATAAAACCCTAATATAAATCATTCTGTTATACGAAAACAAAACATTTAATACTGTTGATGCCAAAATATGTATATTTCCGATAACTTTCATATTCATTTTAGTTTGGCATCCGCCTGGCCACCCTAATGTTAATCCGCCAAACATCCACGGCTTGAGCGCGTAAATCTCACACCAACTCAAACTTTAATAGTTTGATTGGTGTGTGTTACCGAATGTTCTAAAGATGGCTACAATCTGTCTTATATACTCTCTTAGTCGCTTTGTCATTCCCAAAATTGCAAGCTAAAACTTACTTGTTACTGCGAGCTCAAACTATCCAGTTCACATTGGTAGGCTTCCGCGCAGATTGTTCAATTCCAAATAAGGAAATAGAAATTGTCCATTCCAAATTCTAATTCCTTGTGTTTTTACTCTTTATTTTTTCCTTCCTCGGTGAACAATTTGTGAGAAATATTACAAGCTTCCTTGGAATATTTCCGGCTCACACAATTGTAAACCAAAAGCCACCTTTCGCTCCAGGCAACCCAAAATTCCCTGGATTTTTCCCCACATTTTTAAATACCTTTACTTTTTTGCAGTTGAATTTTTTTTACAAAATTCCAAGAATACTTGAGTTCAAAATTATTAAATTTATTTAGATCAATAAACTGTTAAAACCGGAAACAGAATGCATTTGTTAACAATTCTTGCTGTTTAGACAAATTCTGTGACCTGTCACTCAAATGTGTTAAAGACGCGGGAAACCACATGATGATGACTGTCGGTTAAAGAAAAAGGTGATGATATCAGATGTGCCTTATGTGGCGATAAGCATCCAACTATTTAAAAAGGATGTACTCGTACACTTTATGAAAAACTTCAAATGAATGCAATGCTGAAATTCACAAAATACAGAAGGCCAATTTAGAAAAAAATAAGAACCAAAGTTATACGCAAGCAACAAAAGATGAGACATTACCAATCGATAATACAGAAGTAAAAGAATGCAACGATGTTGATGAATGAAAAGCAATAACGAAAACTCTTCTTGAACAAATAGGACATCACTGAAATTAATTATCAACATGATAAACAAATCTTACCAAGTGAAAAATCACTGAAATGCAAATGTCCTGAATCACCGCCCTCCTGAACTTATAAAATTTTTTATAATCCATAGTATCGACATTATGCTCGAATTTGAAACAAACTTCACATAAAAATAAAATATCAAATCATCCAGCAGAGACGGCAGGACGAGTAATTGCAATCGTATAGAAAAATATTGATTACATAACACTTCGGGAATACAGGACGAAAAATATTCAATCAACTATTATTGAAATTGCCGATAATACAGGTTCTTTATCAATTGCATCTATCTACCGTCGATCAGCCTGCGCAACAACGGAAGAACTGTTTTCAACCTTTTTGAAAACGTTGGAGTCAAAACCTTTAGTTGACGGCGACTTTAACGCGAAGTATAAATTCTGAGGATCAGACCTAAATAAATCAATGAAAAATCAACAGCTAACTCATTTATCCCATTGGATGCCAGGCTTAGTCGATTTATTTTTACTTTGATAAATAGAAATGCAGCATATTTTCGTGCCTGTAATTGTCTTCCGACCCCAACTTTTATAGAACTTCGGTCAGAATGTATTATTGTATTATATAAACTGGAAATGCTCCTATAACATCATTTCTATGAAATGTTAAAATCATACATGGCACAATTGTAAGCTCCTGAAGGCAGCGTTTAAACTACCAAGTGTCTTTTGGACAAATGTTTTTTATGCTTTTTTAAAGCGATGTTTCTTGGTCAGCAAGCGGCTAACTACTGTACACGATAACGGTCGCAAATCTTTATTAAACTTGACAAAACTTAGCACAGCCAAATATCGATCCACCCCTTTTGGTACCTGCCATACAAATTGACCAAATACCAGGAAATCAGTTTGGTTCTTACAACTATGCATTCATAAACTGGATTTATTTTTGTCCGTTGCATTTGTTTATAATACCCGGTAGAATTTAGAAAAATTTATCTTGTAACCATGCCCCATCTGGTACCTTACAGAACCAATGTATTACCATTTAACAAATATATTCTTATATTAATATCTCTTACAAGGATCTGACAATTACCAAACTTAGTTCTGCATATGTTAATTGCAGAGTATTCTCTTTTAGGACTAGCGACCCTTCAGCACAACGTTTTAACCCCACATTTTTTGCGCCAAAGCAGAATGATGTTGCTTATATTGACCATATTAGTGAACATATACAATTACAAAAAATTAAACCCGGTGCACCAGTTCCCAAACACAACAGTTGCCAGCTTTTCAGTATTTGCATTTGAATCAAATACTAGCAAGTCAATCCATGTTACTTTTATTTTGAAAAGGAAAATGTTCCTTCCGGCAACAAGCAAATAATACAAAGTATTCTGGGACTAGATAATAAATTGATCCTATATGTATGGATATGAGCTATGGGGATCGGCATGAAATATAAATACGAGTATATTGCAAATGCTCCGTCATATGTTGCAAATTAGACTCTGCACAACGATCTTTATATTATTACAGTAAACAAGGAAATTAACTCAACCAAAACAGACGGCATATGGAGAGATTTACATTGCATACAAACACACTGGCTGTTAGCTTGCTATATTTTAACTGAAGACTGGGTAGATTCCAGCTCTCTCATCTACTTTTTACCAGATAACTGATAATAGACACACAGTTTATATGCCGCAAGTAAAAAATAATTCCAAGTGTTTCTGTGATTCTTTTCCAATTCGTCACGCCGCACAGTGAGATTCTAAGTGCAAAAAGTCTATTTTTCGACTGTAAAATATTAAAAATGTAATGGTGCAATTTTGTACGGAATTGTCTAGTAAAGAGAAATTCATCATTGCTTTTTTGAAAAAAATAATTTTTTTCGCAAAATAATTACTTAAAAATGCTTGGGAGAAGTAAAGCGCAAAGCGACTAAGATTTTAATGCAACTTGAGGGCCTGTATATGCATATTTGTTGATCGTTTAACTATTTTATGTCATGATGTTCTAAAAATATGGTATTTTGTGATTCTTTAAGAAAAAAAGACAACTGGATGGCATAAATAGTTTCGAAACTATTTAAATTTAAAAAAAGCCCTAGAAATTTCAGGATTCTAAGTTTTCCTTGGATGAAAAAAAGGTTAGCTCCGGCGACCTCCATGCTCTGACTACAATAAAATGAAGGAAGGGAGTATATTATTGCGATTTATAGAAAAAAATCCTTATAATATTTTATACTGCTGAACAAAGTTATACATTTTATGAAAAAAGCCACTAGAAATTACGCTACAAATTAAGCAAAGAAATAAAGACAAAACACGTATATGGTGCATACTTTCGAACACGAAGACGAACATAAGGCTATGAAACAAGAAAACAAAGTCCGAATTCACAACGCATTTAAAGACCATATGCATTTACGTGTTGATGAGGTTCAGCAAGGCACTGGGACCTCCAACGACGGCAACACCTCAAGACGTTTTTTTTTTCCAATCCGTCACTTGTAGCTGACATAACTGAAGGTGAAGAGGAATTAATTGATAGGTTTCGCATAATATTACAAATAATCACATGTGTCCGAAATATTAATTCTTCGAAGTTTAAAAATTACACGCGGGATACGGCGAAACTTTATGTCGAAAAATACAGCTGGTATTATATGCCAGTAACTGTGCACAAAATATTAATGCATGGAAAAGAAATTATCGCAACTAACTCTGATGTTTTCAACCGTCTCTTGGTGTCATCAGATCCTATTTTTAGTAAAATAAGGCGTCAACCTCGTAAACAACATTTGGAATTAGATGATATTGTAAAAGAAATGATAGATGAATAAGTAAATAAGTTTCCTTACACATGTAACTAATTATATAATTTTAGGCAATCCTACTAAATATTTTTACAGAAAATAAGTCAGGCGGGTAGTGGGTGAAATGGTTATTTTTTCTGAGTAATATAGGCGATGGGCGTGGTCGATTTGGATGAAACTTTATATTTTTGCTACTCTACGTCATAAGCCCTCTTCCGCGTCATTTCCATGCTGACGTGAATCGTTTTGTTTACAGCTGAACCGAAATAGATGCATTCATTCGCAGCTTCAAAATTATAGCTCTCTGCGTTTACACAGCATCCCAAGCGAGTAGACTTTTATTCAGACCCAGCTTTGCTGCAGTCACATCTCGCAGTTTTTTGCCAATAAATTATCCGTATGATGAGGTCCAATCAAAAATCTTTAATATATCGCGCTCGACAGAATCTTTTAAGTAATTGGTAAAAGACTGATACCGCAATAGTTTTTACACACACTTGTATTAAATTGTATCGCCAGGATATAGAACACTCGAATTCCAATCATCGGCCATGTACACATTGAGCCTAACTGCATGTAGGAGCTGATTCATGCTGTATCAAAGTCATTCCCACAACAAATCTACATCTACATTAAATTCATCAACAATATCCGCCAATCGAATAGAAGTACAGTGTCTGTGAAGTGCGGAAATTCTGGGGGCATATCTCCAAATCATAGTCCTAATAATGTGTGCGGGGGTTGTCAACATTTGTGGGATCCGTCTTATTATTTTCTTGTGTGTTTGCTTTATAAGTTAATTTAAGATGGGCGGCTTATCACGCCATTGCTTCCGATCCTAATATTTGGACAACCAACGATCACTAGGCTGGTTGAGCTGAGTTTTAGTAACAGATGTAACCTACTGCACCAAAAATCATCAGTGCTAGCATGCCATTTAAGTTTCTCAACTAATCGCTCACTCACTTACCATCTGATGGCATTAACGGGGAATGATTTGAATTATAATCGTTAATATTCTTGTTATACGAACTGCCTATTATCAAATTTAATGATAGATTGCAAATAAAAATGGAGAAAGAATAAATAAATAAAAAAAAATCATTCAGGTAAACTGAACAACAAAATATTATGTCATTTTCATTCGCAGAACTAATTTTGGTAAACTGCAGATAAAAACTGAAAAGAAACATTTAATCACATATTCTCGTAAGATAAACATGCTATAACAATGAAATTCGTCCGGAAAATTATTTCATATTTTTCTGAAAATCTCGAATTTTTTTTTTTTATTTTTTAGTCAATACACAATATACATATTGTTACATATTTACATATTGTTACTGTTATATATGAAAGAATGACAAGACGGATTGACAGTTCAGGTTAGACTAACTTTATTAAAAGAAATAACAGTAGTAGTAAGAACAATATTATAAGAATAACCAGTAGGGTTACCATGTGATATAAACATATTGATTACAGTTACAATACAATACAATACTATGCGTGTTTGAAAATATTGTCCGTCTGATTAGCATTTTTAAAGTCGGTAAGAAAATTTGCGAATTTTCTAAACAAGCTTCTTTTACATGGCGGTGTTTATAATTTCGATAAAACAACAACAGCAAAAACAGTCAAGTTTTCAAAACTCAATAGGTATATAACAATAAGTTATATATTATAATTATAAATTTCAACAATTTAACTCGGAAATTTTGTTCATTATCATCCATTCATTCATTATCATACTTCGAATTTGGTTTAATGAGCGCCTTTTACTGGGTTTTATAGAATTTCTCTTGCTTACAACAAAGATGGTGCGAATATTTTAAACAACAATCCCGTATTTCCTTTGAAGAGTTAAGTCTGTCGAAATATTTTCGACGTTTCATTAAAGTTTTCAGTTGGTTTATGAAGTAACTATGTGTACTTGAAATGACTGATTCTTTGTTTGAGAAACATCTACTTACATTTGAAGATTTCAAAGATATGATGAATAGAATATTTTTGAAATTTGAAGTTTCAAATTTCCTGTAATTTCACGCACATTTTCATAAATTCGAACTAATTTTTCGTACACCCATTACCAATTAATGTAGGTACATTTTTACAAAATGACCTCATTTATTGCAGCTTGTCTATAATTGTTTTAAAAAAAAAATAATAAAATATTTAAAACAACTTGATCCAATCCAATGAATTCTTTTGTGTCATATATTCTCCATTTTATTCTCCAAAATATGTAAAAATGAAATTTTGTTATAATCCATACGATATAAAGTTATTCGCTATTTGCTATAAGAAAAACATATATATTTTAAACCGGTTATTCGTACGGGAGATGCAAAAATGGATGGGATTACTTGATCAATTTTTCTCCAATTTTACTGAGCACAATAAATCAATTGGAGGAAAAAATCTAGGATATATTAGGCCTATGATTTGAAATTAAGACGAAAGATTGAATTTCGGAAAGTTGATTGTGGCAAAGCATTCCATTTCTATCCTCAGAATTAAGTTCGCTAAATGCATGATGTGTGTCAAGTCCATTATTTGTATGGGATATAGTTAACTGGACGATTTTGTCGATAAAGCTGTAAAATGCACAATAAATGTTATAGGAAAATAATTAACTTCGAACATTAGCTCAGTTTGTATGTGAGGTGCCAGAAGGGGTTAGTTGATGTAGACCATTTACAATCCTCAGCCAGCTTGACAGATAGGCATCACCCAATAGGCTTAAAAGTCACAAAAGTCTAGGTGTTGCACTTTTACCGTAGCAAATGATTCGTATTCAAAGAATTACGTTTTCATAAAATTTTGATAAATCCTTCTTTGTGTGGAGGAGAATAAAAATTAGTTAACCAATACCGTCGGATAAATTACCTTAGCATACGCTTAGGATTGACTTATAAACTCAATGTTTCTTCGTTTTTCTTTCTTATTTCTGGGGAATAATTCATTGACTACTTAAAACTATCAAAGTGCTCAGCAAGACAGTTCTTGACCCAAATGGTCTGGGCACCCTAGTGACGTAGATTATTACATTCACTGCTCAATTAATCGTCCAACAATCGCAAGTGCTGATTGCGATAATATGAATATAACTTAAAATCCATATGACTCCATGTAACTTGAGAAACTACAACAACCTTTTTAAACTGATTTTTGATTAGACCGCATCGAGAGGATAAAAATGCTTAGCGATACGTAATCAACGAAACAGTTTTTCGAAACAATTTTATGGGAAATACATTTCTTTTGTGTTTTGACATTAAAAAATGCATAACGACGTTTTCTGTCAAATTCATCCAGTTTCATTTTCCGTTTTTTTTTTGGAAATTTTCATCGGAAGATATGCTAGAAACAAAACAATAACTATTAGTGGTAAATGTGGTCCAAGCATTTTTTAGGTTTGGCGGAGTAAATTACAATATTTTGTTCGTACAACTATTTCTGTGGAGTTTTAGGAAAACAACTTAAAAAAAATTATTTCAAATAAGATAAACTTGCGTGGAAATTATTGCAAACATTTTACAGTCATTTTGCCAATATTTTGCTTATATTAATTATCCAAACTCAGCTAATATTAATTTTATTTTTGACGGTGTAACTCATAGCTGCTAAAGATACTTTATCAAATTCATAGGTTGAAGTGTGGACTTTTTAATTGGAAGTAAGTCTGTTTAACGAATTCGTTGAATGTAGACGGTCAAAGCTTTGGCAAAACTTTGTATATTGGCATAATTGATTTAAAAAAAATGTTTATGATGAAAAGCGGAATTTAATTTTTATTTAAATGTTTTTTTCATTTTTATTATCATTTACCAATGCCAATTATCGAATTAACAAAATACCTTCAAATATATTCTAAGTTTTATTTTACTCTGCTGTATGATCAATGTTTTTGATTTAATTTGTTTAATTTTAGTATACAGTGCCATTTTGTTCAATGACCTTTTTCCATCGTTCACGTAACTTTTCGATACCAGTTTGGAAAAATGGATGACCTTCCGTGAAAAATACTGGAACAGCTTATTTGTGTTAAGGATCTTTTTTTGCAATTCACATTTTGATAAGATTTGAGCGCTTTCATCTCTTTCGGTGGACACTGTTGTAAAGAACCCTATTTTCGTCCTCAGTGGCAATGTGTTTTAAAAAGGAATTATTTTCAGCTGTAAATGGCATGCGCTATGTTATGTGGATTTTCTTTAGCTCGTGTGAAACCCAAATATCGAGCTATGTGATGAATACAAGCCATTTCAAATGGCTTTCAGCAGTCGACTGCACAATCTTTGAGAGTGAGGTCTCCAGAACGAAGTTTCGTGAATTATGTTTAGCACATGCGTTATATAAAAGCATCCAAACAATATTCGTAATTAATGTCCCTGTGCGTCTTGTCTTTTGTCTTGTCTTTTCTCAAATGGAAGTGCAAAATATCTATATTCACAACACGATTTAAAACTAACTAAGCAAACGTCTTAGTAGACTATCTCAGGAAACCGCAGGGTGATTGGACAACATCCAATGAAAAATCACTGGAGTCGCTCCAGGATACTCATTTTCCTAGTAATTCCCGAAACGGAACTGGCGAGCACAACACTGCGTCAAATCAACCGTCGGATGTCGCCAGAGAAATCGTAAAAAACCCAAAATAGCGTGGGTTTTTGGGAACACTCAGGGACATCCTTCAAAGAGCGCTTCTCACTGTAACGAAGACGGCAGAGGAAACGCTCTAGGAGAAATCCAAACAAGACCGGAGTTGTTCTGTTCACCAAGAGGTACAAGATTCCACCTGTTGATTCTATCTCCCTGGGAGGTACTGAATTTCTTTTCGCGAACTGTGCAAAATACCTTAGTGAATTATTGGACAAGACGCCTAGCATTGTTCACTGGTTGTGTACTGCAATAGAAAGACCGATAATGTTGTATGGAGATATCGTCTGGTTGAAGGCTGTTGAAAAGTTCACATACCATACGATTCTGGACAAGACCAAAGAATGGCTGGTCTGCGCATCACTGGTGCGCTCAACACCACCCCATCTGACGCACTAACTGTAATTTTGCATTTACTACCCCTGGACATAATTATAATAGTATGCAGACTGTCGCAGTTACGGCGGTAAGCACGGTCAGAGTGGTTATGGTCACAGTGTGATCATCAACATGGTGCCTGACATAACAGGCACTGTTGACTACACTCTGGCTGAATCACTGTTCGATAAGAAGTACCACATACTTATACCAGATGGAGATACATGGAAATGTAGAACTCCTGGTACAAGACTATATGTCGGCTTTCACACTGACGGCTCAAAATTAAATAATCAGGTAGGTTTCGGGGTCCACTCCAAAGACTTAGGAACCATAAAGGAAGTGAAGGCAAGATAGAAACAACTTTACAGACTCCAGCCGATTGGAGTCCGTGGGAATGCCTCTAGCTACTTGCAAGTTCCTACTGTCAGATAGAGCATCAATCTGGTCAGATGTGGCCTCGCCCAGGTCTGAAGCGTTCACACAAACTGCTGTCGCTATCAGGACCCGACGTCTCATTATTTGTATCCGTCATGACGTCATGACTTAGAAGATATGGACAATGTAGATATTGTTCGACTTAAGAGCTTCTTGAGGCGCTCAGAAACGGGGTAATCTAAGGACATTCATATCTCTTGTTTCACAATGGTCTAAGTGAGTCTGTCTATTCAGACTCTCACACAGACCTAACCTAACCTAACGTCTCTAGTTTAAATTTTAGTTTAAGTTTAAGTCTAATTCTAGTCATTGCGGAAATTTCAGGCGGTGCAGTCCATCTCCTTGATACAAATGTGTACGGAGTGCCGAATGGGTACCATTATCTTGCTAAATTCTTAACAAGAAATGTTGTGAACTAACCTATAATAAAGAATACATATTTGTGACTTACTGAAATTGATTATTATAATTGATAATTATAACAAATTATGGAGAAATCATAGATTGTTGATAAACGAGCTTGTTTGAAAATTGCGTTTCCTAGAGGAATCGGCGGTGTAGGTTATTTTTGTTCGCAGAAGTATAATTCGATAGAAGCCTGGTGCTTGCTAAATTATACTGAATTTAGTGTAACGTAGTGAAAATGGTAATTTAGAAATATACGCACAAATATTAGGAAACTAGTAGTTGAGGTACTGGGAGAGAGTGGACGACATTGCTCATTTGCAAACCCTTACTACAATCTTGCACAAAATTAGGCTTAGCCAGCTTTTATAAAAACTTACAGCAGTTATCGCGTCTACCGACCGATCACCCAGCCCAACAGAGAGATAGACATCGCTCAATCAATCTAAAAATCGGAAAATTGGTCATTTAAACGCTTCTTTCTGGGTATTACATTTTTGCGATAGCAAATCATTAATTTGGTTGAAAATTTAAAACGCGCTTCAGAAACTTATTTTGCTATAAATCCAAATTTAATTTATGTTTAGAAAATTTTTAAGTTGTAAGTGATGATTTACATCTAAGTGTACGTATATGTGTGAAAATGTGCCAAAAATTACCAATTGCTTTGCAATATTTTTAATAACAAAATGTTTTAATAAATTTCTACTATCAAAATGAAATTGTTTAAGCAACATGTCTGAACAGGTTCCTCAGTTCAAAGCTGGGCGTTTTTGACACAAATGAATTTCCTTTTAACTAAACTTATAATATTTAGTATTGTCTGTAAATTGGCAGGGTGTTTTAGCAATTACATTTATACATATTTTCTCGTTCTTGAGAAAATAAGAGATTTTTTATTTTGCCAATTCATATGACTTACTTACTTACTTTCATTCGAAACCGTCAATTGCCCATTCATATGACTAAAGGGAGTTTTGTGGTTTTTTAATTATTTTAAATATGATTAAAGAGAATCTGGTGTTTTTTATTTTAATTATTTTAAATGTTATACAACAACCAATTTCAAGTCTGAAACGCAGTTCAAACGAATTTTTCACTTCGCACGAAGAACATATATTTATAAAGCCACCGAAACCTTCTCTAGCTGAAAATTTTGGCAAATTAAATTGTAATTCTACTTGAGTAAATACGTAACAAGAAAAAGTTAATAAATTTAAAAATTGTGTTATATTTTCCAATTAAGTTATCACAAATATTTATAACGCCTTTAAAAGTGTTTAGAAGTGTAGAAGATCTGATACTTGGATCATTTAAATCTGATTTAGCTATGTATTTTTAACTGTCGCCCAAAGAAAATGACACAAAATTACATAGAACGCATATTCTTTCATTATTCCATTAAATATTGTGGAGATAAAATAAATTTATTTCAATTTGAAATTTTTTGAACAAAAACCTGCACTGATTCAATAACTTAAGAATGACAACATTACAATAATATAGCTCGTCGTAACAATCACCTATCTGTAATTCTGCTCCCATTTTCAAAACCTACTACTCAAAACTTTATTGGCCGATAAATCTATACAGACAATGCGTTTATATTGCTCACCAATGTGTAACATATTCTTCCTTCTGTACAATAGATGCCTTATTTTACGTCATTTTAAAAATTATCCTTTTTATTTAATGGAAATATTGTTTATTTTGATTTTTTTTTTGGTAAATCATTCTATTAAGGAATGTGTTTGTTGTCAAGAGATTATTTTCCTACAAATTTCTAACCATCAGGATTGTATTTGCTTTATCCACATTCATCTTTGTCCTTTGACCAAAGCAAATTGCACCAATCTCAGTCCCTACTTGCTTGGAATTCTTCATCTCCAGGCAAAAAAAAATTGTTTTATTTCTTAACGTTTTCCTTTTTGTAAGTAAGCACCGCAGACGAAAAGGTTTTTCAAATAAAAATCGCACGGATTTTATTTGATTTTGTTTATTAAACCAAACGTATTTTTTATAAGAGCTATACGTAAATAAAAATCATGTTTTTTTTCTTTTTAATTCCTTTATTTTTAAAGAAATTGATTTTTTAATGCGAATACGATAGGTGCAAAGCAATGACTAATCGAAAGTACACGATTAATAAACAAACAAAAAATATTAAATTGCAATTGCACGTTTACATGCAGATGCTAGTGTTTCAGTCGCTGATAGTTCCACCTTGCAAAAATTGACTATTATTCATGTTAAATGTTTGAGCCATGCTTCATAAATAGGTTAGGAATAATATCCACATATTTATGGGTGAGATTAACGGAGATTAACCTGAAACTTCGTAACTAAACATGGCTTCATGATCTGTTCAGCCAGACCTCTGTATACCAACCCACTTCTAAGTTATTTTTTTATTTTTTTGTATTGTAGCAATATACGAGTATACCACCGAAGAGCTTACAATAAAATTGAGATAAAAACATTCTATTATGTTGCTAGAAAATTTATCTTCCTTCATAATAATTATGTGAATAATCAACATTGCCAGAGTATAATTTTACATCGTTTTAAATACGCTTTTTTCTGGGTACAATTACCTGACCGGACAAAATGTAAAATTTTTGTGTTTATCTCGATACATTCTTCAAATGTCATCGACATTTCACTAAAATTATCTGCGTTTTAATGTTAGAAATCACTTATAAATATTGGTACACATTAATTTTTTACAACACTGCCACCCAGTTCCTTCTCGTTTGTTCTCTTTCTATTCGCTGGCTTTATAACATCACGGAGTGGGATATAAGCTCTTTGATAGTAAAAGCAAAAAGTATATACGATAGAAAACGTTTCGATCACGACATGTTGCTATGAATCCAAGAGTAAGAAACCCAACGAAAATAGAGTGGTAGTGCAACCATATGTTTATAAGTTTTTGACATCTAACCGAAATTGATTTTTGTGCAAAAAGCTTACATTTTATTTGCACTCGTAATTATATCAAGAAAAAAAGCAAATTGAAAATTGTGTAAAATTTCGCTTTGGCATGTCTACTCTAATTCACTGTTCGGTTCATTAATCTATTCGCTTCAATATGTTGGAGGAGAAATTTTCTATCAACATGAGAGGATAGTTTCCCCTGATTGTAATTGCAATTTCTTTCCTAGAAATTTGTAAATGGCTCAGCCAAAAGGAGTCTCCGGCAACTAATCGGAGCGATTGTTGTACCGGCAGCAACAGAGCTCATCCACAAATAGTCGGTGACTGCGAGCCGACCGGCTAAACCGAATCAATTTCGCCCTCTTTCTGATCTACATTCCATCCATTCCAACGCGTTAAAAAATATTTCCAAGGTGCAGTTCGGCTACGTCTATGTGAAATTTCATCAATATCGAACCAGCCGTTCAGAAGTGCCATTTTTATTTCTATTTTCCCCAGCTATCATAAGCCATATGACGGCTTGGTTGAGCACGTCTAGACATTGGATTGTCTGTGTCAGCCGTGCGAATGGGTCGAAAAACCATAGCTTGAAAAATACACAGAAAATGGGACGAAGAAGACATACATGCTCGGAATTGTTTCACGAGAACGAATTGACTCATAACTACACCGCCCTATGCCCAGCTGAATAACAGTGTTCAAGGCTTCACAAAATACGACAAAAATATTATTATAAATACTAGTATAAAAACATATATTATTATAAGGCTAGAGAGAATTACGCATATTCAAAAATTATTTTATACTCCACAAAATAATAAGACTTGCTTAGGCTAATGGAGCCCATGAATTTTAAGACATTGTCAAAAAATGATTTTTGTCAAACCCATAATTTTGTCAAAAAATGATTTTTGTCAAACCCATAATTTTGAATGGAAAGTACATACTAGAAAGCAGGTCTAGAGTGTAGAAAGAAGTTTGTAAAGTTTTGGTGAATTAGAGTAGACATTTCAAAAACAAAAATTATTAAATAATTTGTGTAGACGATGGCGAAAGGGTTTCGAAGGTTATAATAAAAGTAATATTCTACGGTTTAAATTTGAAAGCGTATATGCGTTCTTTCCGTTAACCAAATAGGGTTTATTCTCCAAAACTCGGTCTACATTTTATTGAACACCATTCGTGTCACACCAATCATAACAAAAATCATGTGGTGCTTCAAAGTTAATTTTATTCAAAATTTGTTTATCCTTTTTTTTTTTTGCTAATTTAACTATGTATATTTATTGATGTTTTGGTTTCATTTTCTACAAAATCAGGTGATTGCATATAATTATAATATGATATACTCGATCCATATACACTGTTAACTGAATATTACATTTAATTTCTGAGGAGGTTGCTTTTTTTCGTACCAATATGAGCTACAAGTGTTTGCTGTCATGTTTATTTTTTCATTGCTTCTATTCGACAAACTTATGCGAAAAGCTCTCTTAATTTGTACAAATTATCCAATACCGAAGCCAAACAATTGGTTTAATGGCATTACCTACATGAAAAGAATAAATCATTGTAGGTATAAATCATGATATTTTCCTTTTTCCCTCCTCTAATAGTTATATAAGGTTTAAAAATCAGGAAACCGCAAAACTAAACTTCTTTAACCTTTTAACTTACATCTCTGGTAGGTTAGATTCGGGTGTTTTTTATTGAATTTCGCAGCTAAATAATTAACAAAACAACTTTTTTACCAATTACTTGCATTCCGCGTGTGCAAAACCCAATACACAGAAACCAAAAGCAAAATTTCGATTACAAGTTGTATCCGCCTTATAAACGAAGTTTCGTAACGTCGATAGAACTGTATTTAATTGAATTTCGCTAAGTGTATATATCACCCGCCATTGGTAAGGATTGACTTTGACTTTCATGACCTGCATGGACGATATATTTTCTTCTAAGTTGCCAAATGGATATTTAAATTACCGAAATTATTTGCAAGGAAGATAATGGTGGGAGCAGCAATGATTACAATGATTAAAAACAGTAAAACATTAAACATTTGGTCGTTGGTTGATCTTATCAACCTGTTTATTATTATTAATTTATATTAATTACAAAGTTGTTAAGTTCCTGTAAAGGGGCGTGGTAGTGGAGTGGGGGTATTTATAAGTCGGTTTATCCGAATTCATTAAATTCATTAATTAAAAATATAGGAAATTCAGTCAAGTGACTTACTACAACTTCCAACCAAAGGAAGTTTTATAAATGACGCCCAAAAGGGGCATCAGAAATTGCTAGATTTTTGTAAACAAATGCTGTGAACAAGAAAAACAAAAGAGACAAAATTATAACTAGTTGAATTCAACTACTGCAACTTATCTTCTTTCACTGGAAAATTATAATATAAAAAATTAATTGATTATCCAAAATTGGCTAATTTACAACTGAGGATAACTTGAGAAAAGCGACGATACAGACCATTTTCATTTATCAAAAGCCTGATGCTTATTAAATTTTTGTACATTTAGAAAAATTGAACGAAAGTAGTAATACAGGAATATATATGGGCCATACTAGATGACTTGAATGGAAGCGGCAATGCAGTTAATTTTCCTTCTCTGACCCCAAGCCACATTTGACAGAATTTAATGCAATTATTTGAAAGATATGAATCTAAGAGGGAGGTACAAAATGTAGTTTTGTGTAAGGTGTGTGGAAACACACTTTCCTTTCATTCTGAGGCAATACTTTAATAAAACTTAATGTGCCGCAAATTTGACTAAATTCAGTGCAACTACATAAAGCTGTGAATCAAAGAATATATGGGTTAAATACAAACATATTCCACATTTCGGAAAATCGGCCTATTTACAATCTTCGCACATGACAGATATCATGTCTACGAGCAAGCCAGTCAAGCTAGCAGACAGACGTCGCACAGCGGGTTACACAAAAAAAAAAAAAAAAAAAAAAAAAAAAAAAACAAACGAACAAACGGGGCAGTATTATATCACTCCTTAACGGTTTTATCGATTTTGATTAAATTCTACAGACACATGTTTTTGGAACGTTCTGTTTTGAAACCAGAATCGAACAAATGACAAATTTTTATTATGCTGTTAAAACACGTTTCTGATCCGATTGCAACAGCTCGCAAGTCATTGATTAGCCTGGCGCGATTTAGAATATAAAGCCTAAAGTTTTACAGGATGCAATAGCAAACACAGCTTGATCCAAACATGTGATGTTTTTAAACAAAACATCAACTTCTACCCAAAACATCTTTAAACGCACCAGATTTTTTTAATAGCTTAAATGCAATTGTTTTGTTTTTTTTGGTGTAGACAAATATTTGATTGCTCTTTTTACGGGAGTCCGTCGGGAAGATATACTACTTTGTTTGTTTATAATTTTTGATTAAATGAAAGAGAATGAATCTTATATTGATAAATGTTTTATTTGATGTGGGCAATTGTGTATGGACTACAATATCATATAAATGTCCGCCTTTGTTAGCCTCATAAATGCGAGTCCTCTTGAGCACATTTTTCATTACATTTTTACATATTTCACGCGGTATTTCATTAATTCCATCACGAATATTTTGTTTGACTTCCTCAAACGTTCCTGGTTTGTTTCGCAGTAATTCCATTGTAATCCTGACTGTATGCGATGTGGCACTGTCTTGTTGATACCACATGTTAATCAAGCCCAAAGCATGCAGTTGTGACGTTAAAAAGTTTTCAATCATATCACGACATCGCTCCCCATTGACAGTTACCGTTACGCCGTTTTCAGTTTCAAAGAAGTTAGTCCCAAAGATTCCTCCTGACCAAATTGCACACCAGACTGCCACTTTTAATGGGTGCAATTGTGACTGATGAATAATTTAAGCGTTTTCCATTGCCCAGAACCGATTATTCTGTTTACTCACATATTCATTCAAATGAAAATGTGCCTCGTCACTCATTATGATTTTTTCATAAAAATCAGGATTGTCATGGGCGAGCGCTTACATCCTATTAGCATATGTACGGAGGCGTAAACGGTCTTGTGGAAGAAGCTCTTGTGTCAACTGAATCGGAAACAAATGCAAATCCTTGGGCAAAATTGTTGCCAAAGTCGTTCTTTGAAAACCAAGCTCCTGAGCGCGGAGCCGAACTGAGGTCGATGGGTTATTTCAACCACTTTCTTGAGCTGCAGTAAAGTTTTCAGTCGATCTTGCAGTACGTCGTGGTCCATGCTTGGCCTTATCAGGTACAGACCCTCTTTCTTCGAAATCATTCACTACACGATAAATAGTGCATCTTGTTGGCACGTTGTTTTCCCCAAAAATTTCACATAACTTTCTCATCGTCACAGTAATCGATGATTGATTTTGAAAAAATGTTTTAGTGATTAAAACACGTTGGTTTATCGAATACTTTTCCATAATAAATTTGTCACGTCTCTACTTCACGACTGTAAAATATGAACTGTCAAGACTAATGTGAACCAAAATGGTGGCAAAACGAAGTGGTATAACTTCTCGACGGACACCCTGTATATTACCTACCCATGGCTTTTCCTTTTATACATATTTATACAGGTAATTACTCTCGAACGGTACTTCACTGTTATACCGTTTGAATAAGAACTACAACAGGTAGGCTCAGTATTCCACAATCCAATCCGGTTTGTGATGTGGACATTTTCCGGTTAATGGGGAATGTGTTTATAAATGAGCTGTTTTTTAAACTTAAAGACAAATTTACTGTGGGCGTGATCATTTATTGTCTGCTATGAAAATAAAATATCGTGAATACCTCTAATATACGATGTAAACAGTTTTGCAAATATATCCCCTGTTAGTCAAATATTTCAGTGTAAGAAGGTTTCAGTATTCAAATATTTGGTTTCCAATTAAGTATTCACGTGACACCCCACGTGCTCCTGTTCACACGCACCTACGCGCACTGTATACATACGTGGAAAAGTTGCCGTGAATGTGTGATAACTGTACCAAACTATGAACAACAATGGAAAACGTTCGTTTCGTTTCACGCGGATTTTTTATTTCATTACTACTAGAAAAGTTTTCACAACCGGGATCGGGACAACATTTGTTAAAAGTTGTGAGTGATTCATTCGTATATTAGCGCGAAAAAGTTTGCCGGAATTGAAAATCACACACTTACGATTGTGTCAAACACGATATTGTCAATTAAGTAACAGTTTTTCACTTCTCGGGAAAGAGTGCAATTCTAAAGGAAATCTGATTTTATACAACAATATGTACGTACAATTCACTTAAGTGGCGTAACGAAATAAACATGTCTCCTCGGCAAATGCAGTAGTTTAACCAATGTGTATACGCCGTTCCAATTGCAAGGTCTCAGCTATATCGTACAAGGTATTTCCGAAGGAGACATTATTTTATGTCCGCAAAACACAGCCAACTGGTCCTTCTACAAATAGGTCTTCTTTTTGTATCAAAAAGCACGACGCAAATTTCTCCTCCGCTCCTTGAAGAAGGCATGAAGTGTGACTTTCCTATACATATATTTAAAATATGTGTTATGAAATAGCCGAAATAAAAAAATCGTAATGGTCCCTAAAGAGTTCGGCCGTTAAGCTGAATTACAATTTTGGAAAATATTAATTAAGTTTTCCATAAAGATTTACGGCAATTATCGAGTCGACCAGCCTGACAAACAGACAGACATCGTTCAATTGACTTAAAAATCCATGAGACACATTTCGTCAAAAGATACTTGGTACTTTAAACGCTTCCTTCTTTCTACATTTTTGCAGTATCAGATTATATGTACCTTCATTCCTTCGGATAAAGGTGCAAAAAATTGATCCGGCTCGGTGTACCAGATCTCAATGCGAGCAACATGATCGAAATACATATCTTGAATACGATTTTATCTTATGCAATCTATAACTAGATCTGAGTCGAGATATGGCTACATATCTGGTAATATATGGCCAGAACTTCGCCTAGATATATTGGGATGTGATAGTATCTATCCACATGTAATTACTCCCGCAGTTTGCAGTACGTTACCATTAATATTATGTTGCAGTTCGACTCTTAACTATATCTGGACGTCCTCTGTTGTAAACCACATCCGTTTTGAATATCACAACAAAATTTCGGATAGAATTCGAAATTAATAAACCTCATTCAATTAAAATTTTAATTATGTGTATTTAGGCTAATCGTCGTATTTTGAGTCATTTAACGTAACTGAAGGAATTTTTTTCGAACTTCTTAAGCATCCATCCCATATATAGGTAAATAGTTTTATTACAAGTTGTACAGCGTCTGCATGAATATACTAAAATGTTATTCACTTTGATTTTTCCCCCTAATCTAACCTAGAAATGTAATTGGAAGAATTTCGCATACAAACTGATGCATTTTGTATTTTAATTGATGAACAGCCTTTATAAACTTACTTCATTTACTACTTCAAGTTATTTTGATATATTATTAAAGGCTATATATTGATGCTTACGTTAATTTTGCATCTAAAATGGCACTTAAATTCTATTCTAATGTATTCTTACATTTAGCGATACAATTTCAACGTAAAATATGTCGCACTGTTAAATTTCTAATATTTGGTCAACACAATTCCATTCTTAAGACATTAAAATAATTTTTCAAATTCCAATCATATGAATGAAAAAACAGGCATACAATTTGGGACAGTAGCAGGCTGGCCAATTTTATGTTTTGAATACTCTATATACCTATAAATGCTATTCTCCGTCAGCAAAATTAAAACTAGCCACACATAAACTTATTTTATTGACAATAAAAAAAAGTGCTTTTGTATGAGCATTGTTTTCATTGTTTTGTTTTTCAATTTTTTTTTAATTTACAGAACGTGGCAGAAATGTTGAGCATTATCTGGAATGACCCCCTTGTTCCGATTAGCGTAAGGATTTTTGTTACCAATTGCAGCAGCATTCGATTCCAAATATTCACATTCTGCGCGAAGTAGGGGTAAGTGTATGTAAGTGAAATGGATTACATATTTCCGATTTCTGGACAAAATTCTATTAAATAACTTTCCTTATAAACTTGCTAATCGACAAGATTCTTGGAAACAGCTGTCATGGCGTGGTATATTGTGTCTGAAAACAATGAAAAAAGGTAGAATTACAGCTTTGGGAGCCGTGTCAACTACAAGCAGTAGCTGGTATGTTGTTTCCATAGGTTGAGGAGCTCTATATCGGCTGTATTGACCTAACATATATTCCTGCTATGTGGAGGGAGACTAATTTGGTCTTTACTCCCAAAACCAGGAAAACTTCCCATACAGGACCAAAAGCTTTTGGACCTATCAGTACATCGTCGTTTCGCCTCAAAACACTAGAGAGTCTCATTCACTGCTACCTTGGGACAAACAACGACCGGAAGCTGATGTCAGACAGACATGTTTACTGGAAGGGTAAGCTCACTGAGACTGCCCTGCGCGATTTGGTCTGAATTATCGACGGTTCACTATAAGGGGCGTTTCTCCCAATACGATAGTCGCAGCATTATCAATCATGGGAGTAGACGTCAGTATTAGGAGGCTAGTGTACGGTCTTTTTACGAAGAGACATATCAGGGCTAAATTAGGGTCATCGGACCTAAACAGAGTTGCCGGTAGGGGAACACGCCAAGGTGGTTTCTATCCCCCCTACTATGAAACCTCGCTCTGAACGGTATTCCGTTCTCTTTAGAGAAGGCTGGTATCAAGGTTGTCGCATACGCAGACGATGTGTCAACCGCAGTTAGGGAAAAGTTCTTGGGAACACTTAGAGACATCCTTCAAAGAGCCCTGCTTACTGTAACGAAATGGGGGGGTGTCTCGGAGTAAATCCAAACAAGACTAAAGTTTTACTGTTTACATGGAGATACACGATTCCACCTGTGGATCCTATCTCTCTGGGAGGGGGTGTCTCGGAGTAAATCCAAACAAGACTAAAGTTTTACTGTTTACACGGAGATACACGATTCCACCTGTGGATCCTATCTCTCTGGGAGGTACTGAAATTCCTTTCGCGAACTGTGCAAAAACCTTGGTGTAATATTTGACAAGAAGCTGAATTTCAAAACCCATTCTGGACAAGGCGAAAAAGGCCACAGTGGCGCTACATACTTGCAAGAGGGCAATAGGAAAACAATGGAGATTAAATCCTCGCATTGTTCACTGTTGTATACTGCAGCAGTGACGCCTACAATATTGCATGGAGTTATTGTTTGGTGGAAGGCTCTTGAGAAGTCCACAAACTGTATAATAATTTACAAGGTCCAAATGGTGGATAGTCTGTGCATCAATGGTGCTCTCCACTCCACCCCATCCGATACACTAAATAAAATTTTGAATTTACTACTGCTGGACATAATTAATATGCAGACTGCCGTAGCCACGGCAGCAAGACTAAGAGAGCAGTCACAGTGGTCAAACAGTGGTTATGGCCACAGTGTGATCTTTAACATGGTGCCTGACATAGGCCGAAATTTTGGCCATTAAAGAAGTGGCAGAATGGCTGAAATATAACGTCCTTACCACGGTGGGATTAGTATATTTTCTGATAGCCAAGCTGCCATTAAATCCCTGGATACTGTCTTCTAAAACTCAACATCAGCCCTGAAATATCCAGATCTCTTAAAAAGATGGCTCAGCATTTCAACATTCACTTTATGTGCGTGCCGGGCCATAACTGCAGAGCAGAAGAGCTGGCAAGACTATGGACAACCTTACAGACTCCAGCCACGTTGGAGTCCGTGGGCATGCATCTAGCCACTTGCAAGCACCTACAGCGAGATGGAGCATATTTAGCAGCAAATGGTAGGTGGTCGTCTGTCCGAGGCAGTAATTAATCCAGACAGATGTGGCATCGCCTAGATCTGAAACGTTCACACACACTGCTGTCGGTATCAAGACCCGACGTCTCATTGCTTGTATCCGTGACGACGGGGCACTGTCTGATTGGAAGACATTCAGTGAGATTGAAGGTTGCGACTAGTGACTTCTGCAGGAGCTGTAGGGATGAAGAGGAGTAGTAGTCCATAGAATCCCTATCTCTAGTTTCCGTGGATTCACAATGGACTATACAGTCTGAAATGATATTCAGACTGCGAAGTCTACTACTTAGAAGTTGTAAATGCACTGAATTTTGATAAATCGGTCATTTGAATATGTTGTCCTATTGCAGTCCATCTTCGTGTTCAAAACTTATTTAGTAAATGCCTGAAGCCTGTTAGATTACACAGAAAGTGAGCTAGTGCAAAGAGTTTAGTTGTTATGCCGATTTTTCAAAGTTTAGTATTTATTATAATGTAATACGTTTGGAAAAAATTTAAGTTACTTTGTCATACGAATTGCAGATTATAGCGTTAAGTTTCGATAAATCTGTTAGGACATTTTAATCTACAGAACTGAGTTCAACAAATTCATAATGTTTGCCAAATACGACTGAATTGAACACAACTGATGCTTAGAATATACGTGTTAACTTGGTCATCTGTAAAGGAGTTATCTGAAGAAGGCTGGTTGGCTGGTCAATCCCTATACAATGAATGATAATCTGGACCACTGTCACTTACTAATTAGAAATTACAGGGGAGTTCAGTCAATTTGCTTTTATCGTTACTATAGCAACCAAACGGCTAACAGCAGTGAGCTCACTTTTTGGCAAGCGTCACTCTATTATGCTATTTATAAGACTCGGAAGCATATCGTTCTACGTCACAGTTAAAATGAGTTATCGAAATCTGATTGAAACGTAACAATGTTATAGGTTTGTATATGGCTGGAAAATCGCAACCGGCTGCTGCTAATGAGCTACGACATTTACGTGAGAATAAAATGTTCGCGTGGCGGAGCATTATATTGTGCAAAGGAAATGGCAGCATTAAAAATCTCCATGAAGGTGGATATCTAAAAACAGCAATATCGCCGGAAACGGTTCGAAAGATGAAGACAATAATTCAACGTGATCCACGACAAAGTGTGGTGCAATTGGCGAAATTTGGATGTACCTGGAGCACAAATTAAAAAATTAATTGCAATTGAGAACGTACAAAACACAAGTGCACAAACGCTCTTCGTTTGCAATAGTAAAGGCGTTAAAACCTTTGCAGGCTGGTTATGAGCTTGGAAATTTGGTCCTTTCTGAAGAGATAATTTTTACGGTAAACATATTACACAAATCTAGACCGGCGAATTGCTCTGTCCACGCTGCACAGACTGCTACAGAACGCTCACTACTCGTCTTCATTGCACAGGTCGTAGGGGTAAACCAACGTATTTTGAAATTTTGCTTCAGAGCAGTAAAAGTAAAATTTGAATAGTTTTGCAATATTTGATTTATTTTTTTGTGCGAAATATGGTTAATTATTATTTTTTTTATGAATTTATTTGTTATTGATTTTTCTCTGTCGATCTGCTCAATAAATCTGGCTGTTTTTTAATTGCAAAATAGCAATAATCTCAGTTTATTCGAACGATTATTTTTTGAGTCATATATTTTCAATTCTATCTCAAAGTGTACAACCAGTACAGAAATTCAGAAAGAAGAACAAAAGAAGCAGTATAAGAATTTTGAAAATTAGGTTGACTGATTTGCCTACGCGTTGCTGCAATTTGTACTCTGAAAGCACAATGAACGAAGCAAAATTGTAACTTTCTGAAGTTCTCTATTTGGGAAATGTAGAAGGACAACCAATTTTTGCTAACTTGAATGTGTAGTTCTCCAAGCCGCAAGGTTTTAGAATTAATTTTTTATTATATTTACTAAATGCCTCATGCGAGTTCAATTGTACTGTATATGATGCAATTGAATGAAAAATACGTATGTTGAAATACATAAGGTAAATAACGTGATTCATTGGAGGTCCCATTTTTTTAACCCTCATTCTTTTGCACATTTTACCCTTCAGTGTAACTATGGATGTGCGATTAGTTGATTAATCAGACAACCTGATTAATCATATTGAATATTAATCGATTAATGTTCATTTTGATCATAGTCAGTTGATTAATTGACCAATTGAATAATCAAAATTTGAATAACTGCATATATTGTATTTCACATTTTGTATTACGTGCCACTCAAAAAGTTTTAAAACATTTTTTTTGGCACATAAAAATTCAAAGTATTTTGAATACAAAATATTTGAAATTTGAATTTGAACAAATTAATTTGTTCAAATTTGGTTAATCGAAATTAAAATTATTTGAATATTATTGAATTGAATTGAATAATTTAACCTGAAATATACTTAAGTACGAATGAATTTCTGTTTAAATGTACATAAGTGAATACATTGGGAATAGCTAACATATAAAACTATAAATCCTACAAATACTTGGAGAGACGCTTAAAAATTACAACTGATATTTAAAATCTATGAAAATGAAATAGAGAAAAGACGTTTAAAAAACTTTTATTGGAATTCATATCCAATTACATAGTAAGAGAAAAGCGAAAATGTTTATTAAAAAAAATAAATAAACCAATTGGTATTCGAACCTAAAGAAATAAACATCCAATTCGGTATGAACCGCAATTAATTTTTTTTTTCAAAATTCACTTTAAATTATTTTTACATTTGAGTTTGAAGGTTATTTGTAATTTTTAATCCTGTCTTCGACTTATTTATACAATTTGTAGTTTTATATTTGATTCGCTCAAAAATAGACATATTTGCGTATTTTAACTATGAAAAGGAACATCTTACAAATAATAATCATATATCATGCTTTAATACGAATTGATTGATCGTTGCGCAAAAGTCAATCACACTAGCATTGAAGTCTTAATTTTGTTCCTAAATTTAAAACTTATTCTAAATTTGGTATAGACTCATTTCTTACATTTGAAATTAAACTGCTGATTGATAAATTCAGAAATTAACTTTGAACTTAAAATTATGCACGTTTAAACTTAGCAAACAATGAGAAATTTTGAATTTAAATTCAAAATTTGCCTTAGATATACGAGTATAAATTCTAACACTCAACTGCATATTCCTTAATTTTAACCTTTCAAATAACCTTTATTAGTTTATAAAATGAACTAAATATTAATAAAAAGGATTTAAAATTTCATTTTTTGGTAACGAGAAGGAAATTGGATTGGAAATTAAGGAAGAAAATACATTTTACACCAAACAAATATTTATTTTTCAAAAACTCAATTAATATCGCTCGTAATTTGGAACTCGACTCATCGACCAAATCGATTTAAATAAATGAAATGTTGTTTTTAGATTTTGAAATTGAAATGTATTTAAAATTGATCCAAAAACCAAAGCATGGGAATATAAACAATTATTTATATTTGCAGTTTTGTTTCCCGAATTACCATTTTTTTTATTATTTTTTCTCTTATAAAATAAGTCAATTTTATACTTAAAGACCTAACCCATATAAAGAACCAATTTCATTTAAAGTATCGAGATAACGAGATAAATCAGTTTTTGATTCTAAAAAAGGATTTCCAAGAATTCAAAAATAAGTTTTTCCCCCGAGATAGATAAATCCCTTGAAATATATGTGCATGAATACGCCCTTGAATTTTAAAATTTATATGTATATGTATAGATATGTATATTTGTATTCTGCAATAACTTGTATTTCAGTATGATCCCGTAAGTCACAAAAGGGGCCATTTTAGACGTTTCCCCAAATTTTACCTTCATTTTATATATAAAATGCGTATTTTGTGAAAGAGATCGTGCAACTTTTGCGGAATTTTTTTAAGCTAAAATGAGGAGCAAAGAGCCGGAAACGTCTTTTCGTCGGTTTATGTTTGATATAAACCCTACATTTAAGTACTCACTAAAATTCACTACTGTTTACTCTATTAGATTTGCGAATATTCAGCCGCAACTGGTTGAAATTGAAAATCGCAGCCGCTGAAATTTGGCTTCAAATTAGCACTCGGGGGGGACATATGAGTTTTTTTTTTTTGTTTATGTCCAATATACCTGTACATACAGTTGTTTATTGTCATTATTTTCCTACCTCTCTTATTCTATCTTTATCCATTTGTAGCTGACCACTAGTACGTAGAGTTGCATTTACCTCCGAACAATTTAGTACGATTTTTATTACCTTTGAGGGAAACGGCAACAAATGTGCAACATTTTCGAGTCGGCATTAATATGATTCGAAAATATGTAAAATTCGATATTTGACACTTGAACGAAGGTTTTCCAGTGACTCGCATTCGTTCGCTAGGATCTTCTTTCGAAATAGAGAAACAGGCCTTAATATTTTTTTGACCATTGCATTGCTGGGTAACGCTTAGTTAGATGAAAAATGTTTTTCCGAAAGTAATTTTTCCCCCTTTAGGTCCTAATCGATTGGCGGCAGCGACGTATGTATATTGTTCTACAATCTCACCTTTCCTCTTCTGGTGCCTCCTGCCAGCATTGCCACAACTCTTTCAATGTCTCCCATACAAATTGGTTGACTTTTGCGAAATTATATTTTTCATCTGTAATTTCTAATCTGCCGACGGCAGTACCATACTCTTTATCCACTTTCACTCAATTACACTTACAATCTCTTCATTAAATTTGATATAAGAAGGACAAGAAACTGCTTTTCCGACACTACTTTGGTGTTTCCCTTGCAAACGATATACAATTTTGTGCATTGCATTGCTTTATAATATTATAATACAAAATTTGAAAAAAGAAGTAGAGCGCACTACAACTCATGTTCTGGTAATTTGCTGTGAAAGGGCAGTATGGACTTGAAGTTTCATGGTTCTAGCTCTGGCTGTTGAACTTGACGATGGTACCATACATGTCACTTTTAATCCTGTTTTTAGCTATAATCGTTCGGCGTGGGCGATAATAAAGCAGTCAGTAACGCAATAATTTTTTACATATATAGGTACATTGTTATAACCGGTAGAAATGGTAAATTCTGCAGCCCTTTTAACGATTAATTTAACAGTAATAACAAAAAATAATCAGTTCTACGGTGTAATGTGTGTTGTCGTACAAAAAAAAAAAAAAAAAAAAAAAAATTTTTAAATATGGGTCTTATTCATAATAATTTAAAATACGCTTATTACACATTTAATAAGGCTCTATTAAACGTTTTATTAGATTGCCATTTTTATTGAACGTGTTTTTCTTCTACAAAACTATTTTAGTCAAGCATTTACTAAAATGTTTTAATTTTTTTTCCAATTTTTTCTGTTTTACTTCAGCTGAGATTATAAGAATTTTACCTTTATCATATACATAATATAATACATATATATTATGATCCATGCATCTATAGAATTATTGTATTTGTTATTATTATCAAAATTAATGAACAAAAAATTAAAAGAGTGAAGCAGCTCTCTCATATTCGGTTACCGGAGAATTTGACGCAACTTATTTGTAATTACGTTTTTCGTACAAATTCTGAAAAACTATTATCAGTTGCTATAATTATCCAGTATTGCTTGAAATTTGTCAATAGGTTACATAAACATTTGAATAACATATTATTTTGTTACCCGGTATATCGGTTCTTACTTAATTTTTGCATATCACAATCAATTTAAATAACATGCAAACAGTGTTGGTAAATGTATGTAAATACACGACAAAAGTTTTTTTTATTATTAAACAACTAAAATACTCTCTATGAATGCGTTTCATAATAACATTTTAATAAGTGTTAAACTGCTCAATAACAATATACCATTTTAAAACTATCTTTGTGCCTTTTTATGAATAAGACCCTACATCTTTAAAATGATGTTAGCTGCGTCTAACATGGTTTATTTCATGATGCTTTCAACGGTTCCGAGTAAAGGGAGTAATATTGACTTATAGTTCCTAGATCGTTGTTAATTTGTCCATGTAGACCTTGAAATCTAGGTGACCTCAAGAGAAAAAGTTTGGAGATGTGAATTTCTAAAATTAACTGTTAACCGAATTGTTATCGCAGTAATGCCGAGGATTCACGAGCTGTCGAGCTAACGTTTTGCATGGCGAAATTCCGAACAATACTGCGTAAAAATGCTACCACAGTTTGATGACAGATCCTAATAGAAAGTAAATCAACTAAATTAATAATTTTGTCAATATTTACCATTTGCTTCGAAAATTTTATTGCACAAATGTGAATATTTTTCAATACCCAATTTTAAATTATAACTGACGAAAATGACGATTTTTAAATTTTGTCGAATTGTCATCAGAGTTATTTGGCACACTTATCATAGCAGTACAGAAGACTTCTCCTTAGTGCTTAAGAAGGTTGCAATAACATGCCGCAATTTTCGATCAATGGCATCTGTGTCATTAAGGTACACAAATACCATCATAGCAGAGGTTATCTGTTGTAGATATTGGCATAGTCAGAATAATCCGTTTGAGGTCCAATACGCACCATTTTGTTCGGGTTGACAGTTTCAACGTAATTCTACTATTTCTCTTTCTTAGAAAACCTGGCTTCTATTGCCAAAAAAAAGGAGAGTCGATTTTCAAAAACTTCTCTTGAGGGGCATTTTTCATCAGCAAACTCATTAGCTATAAACAGCGACTACTGGATACATATGAACCTCCCAAACAAGCTGCCGGAGTCTCTGGCGAGTCACTATCGGTGTCTGTGGCCTGGTGTTGTCCTGATGGAACCATATCCTTTTCTGAGAAATTGCACTTGCATTGCAGTTGTATTAGAATTATTCCTAATACAAGTCCGAATGAAAATTTTGGCCACAGGAAAGCAGCTAATAGTAAATTATTCCCTAATCCTATCAAACACATAGCAAAACTTTCCTCACCTTCAATGCTGGCCTGGCCACTGTCTGTGCCGGTTCCCCGGGATTCTACCAGAACCGTTTTCGCTTGATGTTGTTATAACTGACCCATTCAGATCAGGAAATGCGTCGATTTTGTAACGATTTAGCAGCGTTTCGCAGAATTCAAAATTCGAAGTGCATCTTTGACAACTAAATTACTTGAACGGAATCGACGAAACCAGGATTACGCATGATTGCCTGTTACAGTGTGGAAACTATAAACACTATTCATATTTCTACCCACCAAACATTCAATTTCGCATTTATCGGAGAAAACTTAAAAAAATTGAGTATTTTCTCTTCGTTGGTGTCCATCTTTGATGCTCCTAAACAATACTGAGTCAAGTAATCACAAAACTGTGTAGTTTTTTGAGTACTAAGTTGTATTTTTCTTTCTTTCTACCAAAAATCATATCATGGAATTTAATTAAAACTGAATGAGAATCTTATAAATAGCATATTTATTTCATGTTTGTTTGAAATCCAGTACTGTGTCTCTGCACGTGTGCAATTTTAAACCCCACGTCATGGTGTCCAGGTCTCTCGCCCACTAAAATCTCCATCCGAATTCATGTATTTCTACGTGTTTGATGGAGTCTCATCAAGGCAGCAATTACAGCCCTTGTGTTGCTCATCGCATATCGTGGATTGCGGTGATGTAAATTCTGCATTTGTCAAAGATACTCTCCAATTGGATGGAGGCACATACTCTGCGAAGAATCCGGACATTCTAAGTATATTTACTTAAACAATAATCTTAACAACATTTACAGTGATCGTCAACTTTTGGGATTATCCCAAATAAACATAAAACTTACTGCGGCAACAGGAAACAGGGCAAATGTTAGAAGGACCTTGATAAGGATGAATGATGAATGAGAGTTGGAAAACACGCTTCGCAATATATACATCGCAAATCTGCGTACCCTCACACAGGCTCTGCCTTCTCTTTTATCATTGCAATTGGATAACTGATAATTCTTCAGCCTTTGAGGAGGATGCTGCATACATGGCAACGCTGCAGTCAATGTTAACGCATGCTGTAAAAGAAAAGAAGTGAAAACGAAAACTTCTTTTTAAGAGGAAGAAAGGGCTGCCGAAAGATCGGAACAGCGGGGGCATGAAAAGTGGAAGGCTGGGGTAACAATCGAAAATTCTGCAAAGGTATGAAAAGTAATGGTTGTGGAATAAGAAATTCTGCAACTCTGGATCGAATCTGTTATAGATTATTCTCAGATAAGAGGACGAGTACAGAAATCGTACCAATTGTCCGAGATGACGTGGATCGCCTAGCACTTATAACGGTGAGCTTATTATTAGCATGCATCAGCCCCTATCCACAATTTGGATTTTATCAACGCGGCTTTGGGCGGAGTAACCTATTGTCCCTCTTTGGCAAATTCTCGGATCGTTTTCCCACATCATAAAGCTGCCACCGATAGACCGGAATGGCAAAATTTGTGTAAAGTCTTGGTATGTCTGTGAAGCTAATCCGTCTTTATGGGATAGCACTTACTTTGAATTAGCACATTGGAGCTTAAGGTGCTTCAAACACTCGTGTAAGCTCATCGCGGGGTATTTAACGGTTTTCTCTAACAATTTGAAATAGTTCAAAGTGCACGGGTAATTCAAGTGTACTTTAGGCTTACAATAGGATAAAAAGATTTACGATGGTATCAAATTCTCAGAACTTGGCCGCTCCACATTCGTCTCCCATCTATTTCTTCTTGCCCCTATTTGCATATGCAATGTGATGTTATACGCGTGGAACTGAGTGAGCGTGGTTACATGAACGTTCATATTACTTTTAAATATGTTTTTGAATGGAGTCACTTAATATTCATGTTGTTGACCCAAACACGTAAATCTAAACAAACGCCTCCTGTTTTCACCTGATAAGATGTTTGTTGTTGCATGGCCAATAGTATTTTTCATAGGCACGTAAAGAAAACATACGGACGTGCGTTACGGAACCCTTTTACATCTTCTTTTTCTCCATCATCGCCTTTTAACAATTCAGTTCGTGCTCCATATGCACATACACACAAGCATTTACACGTCGCAAGGTCTCTCGGTGAATGTGTGCGTGTCTGTCTTCCTTAATTTGGCGTTACAACCGTAAAATTACCTCACGTACAATGCTCTTCTCCGGCATATCGGAACGTTGGAAACAACAACGAGAACAACAATAACTTTTCAGTTTTAATAACATTTATGATGCAAATGTAGACATATCGAATCCAATACGGACTTACTTGTTGGTCGGATGGTAGCTTGGTCGCCTGGCCGGATATTTGGGTATTTGCGTTGGATGCTCCCAGGAATGGCCCGGTGACGATTATTCTGCCATGGAATACGGAATATTTTCTTTCTGCTGCTTCCCAAATTGCTAATCGATCCTTCAGAGAAATTCAAATTAAGTTGTGTTATTATTACTTTGGCCAAATTCCTTTGTTGTGATTTTTCGCAATAATTCGATAATGGACAAATTGTTTAGAATGCCAAATATGTGTGCACAGCATCGAATACAACACACGCACTTACCAACGCTTCCAGATACACAACAAAATGTGTAAACGTGTAAAATAGGACTTTGTATATTTAAATGGGATTTACGTACATTCGTTTTGTACGTCTGTTGTGGCCTGTGTTTGTTCGACTTAAAGGATAAAGGGATTTTGATGATAATTTGTTGGAAAATATTTCAAAATTATTCCATAGAAATCGATGTTTGGACGTAATTGTTAACTTGAACAAAACGAACCACACAAGACGATGATAATAGACCAATCATAAGGATATTTTGCTTCAATACAACATGCAATTATTTATGATTTATAAATACACCAATAAAGTCATTCATTTGGCTTATATTCATTGATTTCCAATTAGAGAGTAAAGCACATTAATTACATTTAGTTTTTTTTCTTGTGTTGAATACTGAAGCACATTTTAATATGTGTGTTTAGTTCTTATTTAAAAACTTTACATACTCAGTGAATTGTCGGTGAAAATGTGGAAAGAGGTAAATGTGATTTCATATCGTATGAAAGCACCAAAGTTAAATGCTCCATGAACGAACGTGATTTCTAAGGACAAATATAGTCGGGTATTATTATAATATTCAGCTAAATATGTCTGAAGGGGTGGCAAACTTTAAATTTATTTGAGGAGTATTAAATCACGAGAATAATTCCTGATTCCTTCAGCTTTTCCACATTCTATGAAAGCAACAATGCAGTAAGAATTTAAAAATGTCAATTGTGATAGAAATTTTCTAAACACATGAAAAGGCAAATCGGTCAAATATCGAAATTCTCTGTGAAAGTAGGTCCAGAAACAAACAAATCAAATATTTCTTAGGGAACCAAGTTTTTAATATATTCAGAAATTTTGTGAATTTTAAAACTTTTTGTTAATGCGAGTATTCTCATTCGGACGGAAGTCTTTTATGAAAATATGAATAATAACGTTTACAATACATTTTTTGAAAATAACACATTTTTATTATAAAATCCACATCCCCATTAATTCATCTGCTTACAATTGAAGAGCCGATTTTTCGAGTTATTTGCATTTTGTTTATTTAAGCAACAAAATCCGGTTCAAAATTTATCTACCAAATAATGTTAAAGGAAAAATACAAGCCTCCGTAAAGAAATTCTCGCCATTACGATGAAGATTAGATGGATGTAAAATTCAACAGTGGGCATACGAGGAATGTTCAAAAAATATGTCTAATTTTCAAATTTCGCGGGCTACGTACATTCGACTATTATTATTTTTTTTTATGTTGGTACACGCGTCTCGAGGATATGTTGACGGTTTTATCCATATAGCATGTTTAGTTTGTTTTTGAGAGGCATAAACACGACAAGTGTTCTGCGTGTTCATATATTAGTGACTTACTTTAAACGCTTGTTTTCTGAGTGTTAGTTTTTAAGGCGAATGGAATAATTAATGTCTTCATTCTTTCGGACTTAGGCATGTATAAGCATTGCAATCAACTAATATATCACAAAAGTCCAGTATAATTTAAATGAACTCATAAATTCACTCTCATCCAATGTCTTAACAACTTGGCTTTACGTAGCCAGGGACTAAAACTGGCTATGCTAATCCGCCCTTTCTGGAACTTTTCTCGCAGATTTGGCGATCTTCGAAAAATCAAACATTTTTCTCTAATATTCGTCCATAGAGTTGCTTTATAATGCCTGGCAAAATTTAATGAAAAAATCGATCGTTTAATTACGCTCTATCTGGTGTCTTGCATACAAACCGAACAAATATATCGTAATAATTATATACATTTTACCAAATTTAGTCATATTAGTCATAATTTTATTAATTAACTTAATTCTGAGACTGCAAATATACGCATTTCCATGACGCTTCTGGTACTTACCATACAAATTGACCGATACACCGAAATTTTATTTTCCCCTCTATTTCTTAAATCGTGGGCTGCACGAACTTTAATTGTATTGCACTATAATGTTGGGCAAAATTTTGTAAAAGTTAACCATGTATTTAATCTTAACCATCTTCGAGATTCGAGGAGACACTTCCAAATTGTAATAACAAATTTAATGCCATCTGTTTAGGGCATCAAAAGGGTTATATTACAATATTTAAAATATTGGCCTAATTGAAAAAGAATTATAGGAAAGGCAACAAAAAATATGGGTCCGGCAAACTGACTCAGGTATATCTTTACCCAACTTTCTAGAGTGGGTGTAGACTGCACACAGACGTTTTTTCATGTGTTTCGGTGTTTACATTCGGAAACTCAGCGTTGCAAGTGCACCCAGAGCCACACAGGGGGTCCAAAATACGGTGTGCTGTCGAAACGACAACTGCAGCGATTTATACGCCATCGGTTAGATTTAAGAGAAGCTTATGAGATATTTTATTTATTTTCTTTTTTTTTTATTTTATTTCCCCTAACTTTTTGCACCATTTCATCAAAATTGCTCAAACATTTAAGGAATGGTATAATATTTTTAAATTTTTTCGTTTACTCCCAATGCGCGTTCTTTTACAGCAATGCGAATCGCTTCGTTTTTACCAACGAATGATTTAAATTAATTCAAAATGAAAAAAATACATAATTAGTATAATTCATCTGTAACTTAAAGATTACAGGAAAACCATTGATTTTTAATTTTACAGAAAAAGCTGGACTGTTCGGCTTGTTTGTATGCATTTCACCAGGCGTTACAAATTAATGGTGTTGACAATAACTTGAATTACTACATAGTGCGGATTACGGTTTACAGCAGGAAATTAAAAAAGGTAAGTTTTTATAGGAGGTTCCAGAGATCATGTGTCAACGAATGTGTCATTCATTCTCAGAAATAAGTAAGCGAATGAACAAAAATTTATGTTGCTGCACTGCACTAATTGGCAGGTAGAATGGAAAACATTTAATTTCAGGAAATCGGCCAATTTATATAGGTGCTGCCAGAAGAAAAGTGATAATGCAGTTAATTTTAATTCTCTGTTCCCAGTTTACAAAACCTTTACCATGTATAAAAATCGAATGATTTCAGGGCAAATATAGATATGAACATTTGAATATATGAGATTACTAGGCAATTCGTCTACGAGGTACCAGATGTAGCATAGTAAATCGATCAAAGAGTTGCAAAACATTGGAAACTATTACTATCACCTAAGCAAGCTTCTACTAATTTTCGAATGTGATTATTAGAATCAGAAACGGATTTTCAATATACCCACTTCAATATATACTATAATTTTTCGGTCTCAAAAGCAAAGTTAAATAAAACACACATGAAACTTTTATTTCATAATAAAGCTTGAACCTTGTCATTATATACGACATACAATGTCGTTTAAATGACCGCCTGTGAATTGGTTGCAGCAGTGGTTTCTTTTGAAGTATTTTTTGAAAAAACACGGCCCAATGACACCTCCAAACCATAATGCGCACCAAACAGTCACTTTTCTGGATGAAATGGCTTTTTCACAATCACTTCTGGGTTCTCCGAGCCCCCATAGTAAGTTGTAACTATTTTTACGCGTTCTCTGGTTGTTAAACCATCCATATTCGTAAACGGCAAGCATTTCACTAAATAAATAACACTCCAGATGACATATATCTAACAGTCGACAGCCTTACCTGACCGGCGGTTTTGAAAACACTAAATGGGTAACCCTAAATTAATATAACTAGATTGATTGACTTTATGAATTAATGCATTTTCTATACTGTGCTGTAAATTGTGAGTAGATCTTATTGATTCACGTTTGCCGCACACGTATGTATGTCACGCCGTTTTGCTTGTCAGCTTTACTCCATGAAATATCGCATAATGAACTTGTGGGAATAGCAAACATGCGCTGCAATTTGGGATTGTTGTGAATGCTTTTGGGGAAATTTGTATGGTAGGCACCAAAGCGGACGTGATTATCTCACCCATCTGTCTTAATTAAGATTGTCGGAAAAATCGAAAAGTGAAAGTTCCGGTGGATTCTTGTCGATAATTCAAATGTATTATTATACTGTTTTAGGTTATTTGCATAAGAGTACCTGAAACAGCAAGTTAAATTGTCCCAATATCATAATTTATATTAGTCGATACAAAACGTTACGTCTAGCCAATTTTTTTATAAATCTTTTATACCAGTCCCGAATTAGTCCAGCAAATCCGATTTTTGTCAAATCTGTGATATTTTGCGAATTTTCAAACCAACACCATGATGTGAGGAAACACCATTAACAAACTGTACGGTTGTTTATTGTGCCCATCAAATGCCACCCAGAATAATAGACAGTAAAAAAAGACTCAATCATCTTAAAATGTCCTGAAATGAATCCCACACAGGGTTAATTCACCCGCATTAATTCGGTACAACTTTTATACTTGTGCCCAAGGAATAAAAATATATATAATTTCACAAGGAGAAAGTAAACATCCAGAAGTAAGTACTTAAAGCACTGAGTATATTTTTATTAAATTTGTTTCGTGATTTTTAAGTCGATTGTACTTTGTCCGGTGTTCTGACCGTAGGCAGGAATGTCAATGCATGCATGTCAATTATTATATTTTATAATAATTAGAAATTTTTGAAAAAGTCGACTGTGACTGGTACTTTCCATACGAATTAATTTAACCTACACTTTCCTCACTTCGTATCTTTCATTTTATTACACTAAATCCAGTGCAACTGAACACGAGCTTGACATTTAACAAATTTGATTCTGCAGGCGATTTAGCCGATTTCGCAAAATCCGCGGTTCCTGTATAATTTTTAAGCGGAAGGCTTTGGAAATTTATAATTATTTCTTTAATTCAGATATTCTTTAATTCAGTTATCGCATAATCATCATTTTTATTGACAGGAAGTCGGAATTTAATGCCGAGAACTGAGCCGTTATAGTATTTCTTTGGTCATCTTCGGTATCATTTCATATACATACATTTTAGACTGGTCAATTAGTAAATACAAATTATATTTATACTTCACTCAAAGTCTCCAAGTCAGCTACATATAAATAAACAAATTCGGTTTGTATTCTATCCGTAGGATATAATAGAGCTCTTTAGAATCTATGCGATTTAATTACGACGGCGAACATTAATTACGACGGCGAACATTTCTCATTTAAACCATCGTCAAAACCGCCTACAAAAAATTACCAAAAGTCGGAACCGATCGTGCCACAATGGTCAACTCAACAGCATTATACGAGTACAATCGATATTTTGTTATAAATGAGAAACAAACTGTGCCTAGAAAGAAAAGACGTTATAAATCGGAAATAAAACTATTCACGCTCTTCTGAAAAGTCATGTTTATCATAGGAGATCTTAAATATAACTTGAATTTTTCTTTCACCTTTATAAAATGTGTTGAAAGACTGTGATATTTTTGGGGTTTGCAGAATGTACGGCAGTTTGGCTACTTCCGCAAGATGTCAACCTAAATACAATCTATTGAACCTAAACATGATGATAGGCGATCATAAAATAAGTAGGATAAAAACAAACATAAAGAACACAAAAATTAAAAAAAATATATAAATTAAAATAATCACCCTTGAAAGTCGGGTGATTTCCATTTTTTTTAAATGAAGCTTGCAATATTCCAAAGACTATCAACAAATTTTCGTTTGCGATAATCAGAGCTCCAATCGTAATCGCAGCTGAGGCTTTCGTGTAATCCAAAATATCCGTTTGCTGTTTTCAGCAAAAAAAAAGAGGTGAAAAAACTACAAGCGGCGCATTTCCATGAGCGATTCAATTAACAAAGTTTTGATTTATTTGGGTTCTTATATTTTATATTGTTATACATAAGATTTTCAATACAACAAACACAAATTATATGCTTGTAATCGACATGATGTTTACCATTTTTAGAAACAACCGCCTTTTTCATACCCTTAGCTAAAGGAAGATACGAATTGCCTTTTTTGAAATCAATTTTACAAGTATTTATTCAACTATAATAATGTTGCCATCTATGCTTGCAAAAGCACTACCCTTTCCTTCTTTTCATTTTTGGAATGAGGAAAAAGTTACAAGCGGCAGTTTTAGGAAAACAAGACTTCTGTGATGACTTCATTGAGAGACTCCTGAGTATCTGCCATTTGACGCTATTTTTGATCGAATTCTAATAATTGTTTTTAACAATTTTTTGCACAAATCAGAAGACGCAAATACGAATAACTTTCTTCGCAATTGACAGTTGTGAAAAATTGATCACTTAATATAGCTACCAGTGTACAGATAGATGTCCATTGTAACGGACTTCCTGCTTCGCGAAATTGAGGATGGCAATCGGCAC
>JAHXMU010000554.1:40686-52962 GCA_019455685.1 Philornis downsi
GTCACCAAAGAACAGACGATAGAGAATTCAGGCGAAGGGAGAGTTAACATGCGCCGACGGTAAGCGGGCGATGTAATACAGTTGTCATTCTCAATGACATAATTTAGCGCATGACATAATAAAATAAGACTTTCAGTCATGCTACACCATTCACCTGTTTATCAAACTAACCCGTTTACAAACTAAAATTCCCGTTACTTTTTGGAGACACCTCATCTGACACGGCACAAATGTCACAACCAGATCGAAGTGTTTAAAGTATCAAGTGTCTTTTGATCAAATGTGCTGGCTAACTACATAGTAGACACGATAACCAGCTCACATCTTCATGAAACTTCTTAAAGTTTGGCATAAATTGTATGAATGTATTATATAAATGACCAATGTAACCCATATCGCACCCTAAATACAAAAGGGGCACAACTCAAAAATTGTCAAAATCTACTTTTTCCCATAAACTGATTCACATTACACATCTCTAACTACTATACAAATTTCCGTCTCATCACTATCTTCTTTAACTGGAAAAATGCCGTTATGTCTATTTTTATGTCAAGTGTGTTGCTTCTGCACGATCACGGTTTTTTGCCTCTACTGAATAATAGGGAATTTTGAGATGTGCCCCTTTTGTATTTAGGGTGCGATATATTCTTATCAGTATACTAATCAAATAGTTGTACTGAAGTTAGTCAAATTTGGCACACATTATGCCCTTGACAAACTTAAATCCGAGAATGAAAACAAAATGCACTGCATCGTAAGTTGGGGTAATTCTCTCACAAACTGACCGATTTATCGAGATTCCGGAGATACCGAGGAATGTATATTGAATATATTTCCTGCTTTCACAGGAAATAGGAGAATCCGAAAAATTACGTACTTTAATTACGATAATAAACATATTTTTAATATAAAGAGTGGCGCATAAGTAACGTTAACGGCGACTATATTGAATGCGTTCTTGTGCATTTTAACGCGTAAACCAATAGAAAAAGGTGTAACATATGTAAAATTCTTTGCAAAGACCGCCTAGACATCTCTAACTGCTGAGAACGTCGCCTGGTGGAAGTTTCGAGGTTTTCCTCAATACTTGCTTGCACTCGATCAATGGTCACTTTATTTCGAACTGCACGAGATCTTCCAGCACGCGGAAGATCACAGACAGGGGGCCCCTTGTTGCTCAAAACGCGGAACCAATCGGTAAATTGTTGGAGCGTTAGGAGCACTTCGAACATGAAAGAAATTTTGATATGATCTTAATAATCGAATGCCGACGTTCAAAGTGAAATTGAACAACTTTAGTTCTTTGTTCTGTATTATTTAGTTAATTCTGTAAAGAGACGAAAAAAAGACAAACAAAAACTTTATTCACTGATCAAATCTTAGCATTGCTTATGCGGCACGCTATAATAGCCAAAGTGAATAGAAAATTTTGTGTAACATGATAACCAGGACAAATGAAACGTCTGATGTCAGGCAGACTGATTGGCTTATAAAATAGGTCAATACCACAATATTCCATTATTTCTTATATAAATTATTTTCTATATAAACAAGATTTGGAGAGATTAGTTAACAGGGTAGTTTCGCATAAACTAACTAAACTAAATTTCAAAAAACGAAAAACAAATTATATTCTCATATTTACCATAACATTGGCAATTTTTAGTTTTTATTTTATTACATAATTAATCGTTATTGCATCACTAATATTTCTTATGATTATATAACAATAATTTTTGCGTGTTATACGAGTAAGTCAGTCAAATAATTTGCACTTATCAGATTCAATAAGCTTACAAGTTGATATTTTTAGACTCATTAAACCGGACCTATAGTTTAATCATAATTCCAAATGAGAATCACTTACTCGACTATTCGACTCTTGCCTTCTGACTACATATTATCACGTCACAAAATTTCTTAATTAACACTGCTACAAAGGTAGTACGAAAAAGCCAGAAAAAAGGGGCAATAGAACAGATATTTTTGATGGGGACAGTCTTCACCCAACCCATAGGTTGTTACATTTCCTTATCTCATTACACCAAAACATACCTAAGCCATCTAACCCACCCGACAAAACAGCTATGGTAGTTTATAACCAGGAACATTTTATTCTAGATAATATTATGGATAGAATCTTATGTTCACGAATTATGATTTAACGAATAGGCAAAGAATTAACAGAAAAAAAAGAAAATAAGTATGAATTCAGGTGAAAACGAATTGATTCCTCGATTTCACCAATTATGTTAACCAAGTATTATATATTAAACCAGAAGTGCTGCTTTATGATAGACTTAAAATAAAAAAAAAACAACTCTCCCGTTTCAGCTTTGTGCAGAATAACGAAATAGGTAGTTGACCAGAAAATTCAATTAAACATCCACAGCTTTGATTAGAATAAACTGATATAAATAAATAATAAGTATAAATAATTGGTCTAACTAACCGACAAAAATATTTCCAGTAAGTATACGGATTACGCTATAAAAAGTTTTAACGCTGTCTTCGTTTCTCAAAAAAGCAAACAAATATCCAATAGTTATGTGAATATTGCACAATTCAACTTCTCAATTCAAAGGCAAAAATTCATGCTGAACATTTTTGAAGTGTAAATTTGAAATAAATGTAGTTCCAAAGCTACCAAAAATAATTTTAACTTTCGAATAATTGCAAAATTGCTTAGTTTTGAGCAACAGTGCTGAAAGTACCAAAGTGGATTCATAGAACCTTGTGGATCCCACACGCTTTATAAATTGGACGCATTTGAAATGGATTACACGTAGTTTTTGTGTAAATGGAATTTCATTTTGCAGAAACTGCGGGTATTTTGAATAGAAAAATTAGTTCTGCTTCAGAGGAATATCAACTATAAACTAGAAAATATCGAGAAAAGTAAAAATTTAAATGTTTAACAAAATCTCCACAAATATTTGTTACACGTTTAAAAGTGTCTACGTATTCAGAAAACTCGATCGTTTCTCTTTTTGACCACGTTTTTAATATTTATGTCGTATAGAAATTGGTTTTGTCACATATCTTGAAGCATAAGAGACCCTAAACATTGAAGGTTCATCCGAAATTCTATAACTAAATACTGTTTAGCGATCTACTCCGTGAGGCATCGATTATATTTTTTGAGCACTGCAGCAGAGTTCACGGAGGTTTTATGCCAGTCTCAGACGGGAACTGCCTCCCGGAACCTCCTGACCACCACGCAACCGGCCATACTCATCGCTGAGAGATGTGCAGCAAAACTGCTACAAAGTTGTTATTTATACGCCATAGCATATGGAGCTGTCGATATTAGATTGCGAAGATGCAGTATCCTCGCCGGTGGGAGACGAGAGAAAACTCCAAACTCCTTCCACTCAACGACGGCAAACATGTGATATAAAGGTGGAATTCCCTGACAGTCCTGCGATAGATCTACAAGGCACAGATGAACAAGGAATTTTAATTTTTCCCGAAAAATATTTATTTATTCATCAATTTCTATTTTATCTGCTTCAAAGTAGTTCCCTTCAGACATAATACACTTGTGCTAGCGTTTTTTTCAATATGTCATTGAGCTCTCTCACCGATTTGGTTTTTATCTCCTCAATCGTCGCAAAACGCCGCCCTTTCATGGGTTTCTTCAATCTTGGGAACAGGAAAAAGTCGCAGGGCGCCAAATCTGGTGAATACAGTGGCTTGATAACGGCATGATAACGGTGTTGTTTTTGGCCAAATAGTCTCCCACAAGCAGAGATGAGTGAGCAGGTGCATTATCATGATGCAAAAGCCATTAATTTGTTTCCCCAAATCCCGGGCGTTTTTTTCCTATCGCTTGCGCCGTTTTCGTAAAGCGTAAGCGTAACTTCAAGGTAATATTCCGTATTTACCATAACTCATGATGCACTAAGCCATGGTAAGCGAAGAAAACAGTGATCAAAACCTTGACATTTGTTCGAACTTGGCGTGCTTTTTTGGTCTTAGCTTCGCTTTGGTTTCGATGTCATAACTATATACCAATGATTCGTCACCAGTAATGATAATTTCTGGATCATCGTTGACGTCATTCCACAATTCCTGAGCAATGCTGTTGCGACTTTGTGTTTGGTCAAAATTCAGCAATTTTGGAACTAACTTCGCCGCCACATGCTTCATGCTCGAAATTTGCAAAAAGATTGCATGGAATGAACCAACCGATTTGCCGACATCCTCAACTGCTCTAATTGTGATTGTACGATTCTCCACAACAACTTTCTTCACTTTCTCAACTTTTTCATCGGTTGTTGATGTGCTGGGGCGTCCAGAGCGAGCGTCGTCATTCATCGACCTTCTATGAAAAGCTTGTACCACTTGTAAACATTTTGTTGACTCATAGTACTCTCACCGAATGCCACTGAAAACATTTAAAGTGTTTTTCAGCACTTAATTCCATTTTTTACTCCAAATTTTATGCAACTTCTTTGATCCATTTTATTCGATATCGGAAAATAGCAGAAGAAATACTTGTCTTATTTATGCCTCTCACAACCAAACTAAACATGCTATATGGATAAAGCCGTCAACATATCTTCAAACGAGTGTACAAACATAAAAAAATTATATTAATCGAAAGTCAAACGTACGTAGCCCGCGAAATTTAAAAATTCACCATACTTTTTGAACACACTTCGTATGTGAATTATTGTCACCGGAAAAAGGGGCTCTGGTGAAACCTATTAGATGATTTTCCCTATTTTACAGCGATTGGTGACCCTGTAACAAACACCCTGGAAGCAAACTCGGTTGCTCTAACCAGCAATCTCTGGGTAGAGAGCATAATATTGACTATGCAGTCATCACCAGACCTAAATGTCGCTAGTGCTTGGAGGTCTCTAGCGTATCGCAATGCTCGACTCGCGGTCAGACAGGGCTCTCTTATGCAGAAAGGCATCGAAGTAACCTGGACAACGTTGTTGTCGTAACATATCTAAATGAGGCAAATAGTTCATCCGCACTTCCATGGCAACGCTCAAGTACTTCACCTCGGCGACGCATTTGAGCACAGATCCATCAGTCAAGCAAAATAATGGCTTACAAGACAATTTTTAATCATGTTGGTTTTATCGACAGCAGCATCTACACCGATATGTTCTGACCATTGCCAGACTATCGTCATTGATAAAAAAAAAAAAAACGCTGTTCCAACACAAAACGACTGCTCATCAGCATATGCGCTTATTTCGCACTGATCACTGAGCTGCCGCATCATGAGAACCTTGCGGACAGCCACGAACAACGTTAACTGCTCTAACTCTAACTTTATGGCCATTTTGTATAGATATTTATATTGTGTTCAGTTTACTAATATCCACCCTTTTTGCCCAATATAGAAAACGAAAAAAGGTAAATAACATAATTTTATTCAGTTTACGCCCATATATAGGTATGTATAGGTAAGTATCGGGTCATATCAATTTAATTTGTGGATATCGGAAGCGCATAAATGTTTGCATCGCAAAAGTTATCAATGCGATAGCAATGCAACTTTTTTCTTACAGGTGGCAACATTGGCATTGAGGCATTATTTTCTCGAAAAAATGTAACTTTTAATATTTAAAAATCCTTTTGCCTTTGTGGTAAAATGTTTTCTGAAGTTTCACCAAGAATTTGACAATAATCTTTGCTACTGAATTCTGCTGATTGGAAGTTACAGCGGAATGACGGAATTGAGGAAAATCGATCAATTTGTGTGGGGGGTACCATAGAGGATATGGCAAAGCCGTCCATTCTCATTCCCGAACACCACTTTTTTAGTGAATTTGGAGAAGTGTGTTATGAAATGTGCGAAATTTAATTGTATTCTGCATAATTCAGGCAACGAATGCATAGGTGAAATCGATCGGTCTTTTCAAATACTACAGAGCGTTTGCAAAGCGATACAATTGACAAAAATTCAGGTAGATGCGGTTAGAATTTTGCTAATTACAGGAAAGAAATTTAATTTCGAAAAATCGGTCAACTTGTATGGAAGGTACCAGAGGGGGTTGTTCGATATAGTTCATTAGCAATTCGCAACTTTGGCCACGGGAAAATACTAAGATGTGCCAAGTTTTGGCAAGTTGCATAGTTATTTTCGAACGTTATCGTATCTGCCAACCAAGCAGATAGATCAAATTCGAACACCGATGTTGGTCTTATTTTTGCCGAGGTAATTCGCTAATCGAGCGGACGCATACTCTATCGGATGGGCCTGAATAACGCATTTGAATTTCCTTAAGACATGATCTTTATAACGTTTAAAGGGGGTCATAAAAATTTGGAATTTAGGTTTCTTTCCTTCCCTTGTTCTGTTTTGAGTTTTCATCCCCAGCATATAACTAACAGCGGTGGGCAAGATCAATTAACAAAGCAGAAATACTATGAAATGTTCCCGCTGCGACAATTAAAATTAAAGTAAAAGGTGCTTCAAAGAAAGAGCGTTGAATACAATTTCCTAAGATATATAAGCATCGATTTTTAAACTAATTTACCTTAGAATCAGAATTTATTAATAATGACTGGACACACAAGCATACATATACAAAGCATAAGCGTTCACCAATTAAACGCATATGTTTTAAATGTTGTTGTATTCCCAATACTTTGCCAGAACATGCCCGTGGTTTTAAACTAATTGTGTTGAATTGAACATCAATAGATACTTTCACTGAGTGCTCTTTTCAAATGCTACATGCCATCAGATTAATCTGCGTTAATCTGGTCTACAAACTTGGGAAAAAATTGACTGTAGAAACGAAGCATGTTTTAACTTATCTGGGCTATCATGTCTTGATCATTTTTATCGAATGCTGGCAATACTGTAAAACAGCCAATACTGACACTACAATTTCACAATTATTAATTTGACAGAAGCCCACATTCATTGTAAATCTTCACAATAGTAGCATTTAAGCATGTCGGGCAGATCGTGTGTTACTGATTCAAGTTATTTTTGCTTTGCGTGTGTTGAATAGGATATCCAATATTAGAATCATTAAAATATCCATATTTACATTATATTGGTTTTGCTGTCAGAAACTTGAAAAAACCGTGGACACCGGCAATGTTTTGCAATAGTTGCAGAACTGTTTTGTACAAGTGGTCAAATGGCTCGAAAATCTGTTTCGATTTTTCAATTGCAGTACTTTGGAGAGAGTCGAGTAACCACTAAACCGATTGTTATTTCTGTTTAGCAAAAGTTGGTGAATTCCATATGAAAAATCAACAAAATACTACTTACGCGAATGTCTCATCGATTTCCAAACCAGTTCAACAGAATTCCAAGTTTCACGCATGCAGCAGTGGAAACATCTTGCAGTTGGGGCAAAAGTAACAATCTATAGAGATAGAAGCTTGGAATTGGCTTGAAAAGAAACACCATACCTATATACTGACCTTGATGGTTTATTTCAAAATATGAACCAGCCACATGGCAAAATTGAATGGAGGTTATTTACTGAGGGCTCTAAGTACAGTTCAAAGGCTCTTGTTTTGCATAATGGGGGAAAAAAACTATCCATACCAATTGCTCATCCCGTTAATACAAAGGAAAATTGCGAATCAATGACTGAAATTTTGACATTATACAAATGCAACAATAATAAACGGAAGATCTGTGGCGACCTTAAGGCATGTGATTTAAATTTCTTAGCATACACAGTATAGACCATCGTAAATAACTGTAAATTTATCCATTTCAGGACATTAGTTTATTGACTGGTATGCAAGGAGGTTTCACAAAATATTGTTGTTTCCTTTGTCTATGGAATAGTCGCGCCACATATCATCATTTCGTCAGAACAGAATGAGCAAAAAGAACTGAGTATTCATCAGAAAAAACAAAACATTTATTGAAGAACGAATATGCATTCTGGAAATCTTTCAAGAGCGTCGTAAACAGTTTTCTTAGAAACAATAAGAGTGAAAACTACAGACAAACTGTTGCTGAATTATTAAAAAATTATTACGAATTAGGTGCACGAATGTCACTCAAAATGCATTTTCTTCATTCGAATTTAGATGTTTTGCCAGAACTCCTAGGTGCGGCGAACGACGAACAAGGGGAGCGTGCTCACCAAGATTTAATGAAAATTGAAAGAAATTATCAATGATTTTGGGGCAAGAGCATGGTGGGAGACTATTGCTAGACTCTAATACGTGAAATCGAACCGACAAAATACAAACGACGTTCAAATAATGCCATTCACTGTTGTAAATTTATTGATTTTTAAATAAAATAAAGATTTTTTGTGTAAAAAACGAAAAAATCATTTTTGTATCTCGAAAACCTCACATGAAAGAAAAAACCCAATTACAGATTCGAATTCAGCCCACCAAATTGCCCTGAGAAAGATATTTGGGCTTGTTGGCTAGTGTAATGAACGATTGTAACCGACCGTGTCGCTATGGTTAGTAAACAAAACTATTGTACACATGATCGACTTCAATCCCATAATTTAGTCGGCAGTCACTTCGATGTGTCTGACAGACACTTCGAGTGGTTGAGTAATCGACTAGTCTGGTAAATGTTTCTCAAACGGTGACGTTCGGAATAATCGTTGTACTGTAGGTCCCGCTGAGTGAGTCTAAAAATAGGTTGCGTGTAATCTCATCGAGTGTGAAAAGCTCATCCATTTCATCTATGGTATATAAGGAGAATTGTTATTCTAATGAATGATTAAAGATCTTACTGTAAAGCCCTTTTTGTGCCATGACATAAATGAACCGAGAATTACTGACCGTGAAGATTATTATGATTGATTTAAGTATAGGGTGATTTTTTTAATCGTAGTTTTTTTTTTTTTTTAAATCAAATAAAACACTCAAATTTGCATCACATATTAAAGTTTTTTATTGGAATCTATGAATTAGTCTTTGCCATTCAATTTTTAAAGATAATTTCATGTGAATGTTGTCCGCGGTTCCAATTTTTCGTCACTTTTTCGAGCCTTTCGGCCCGTATTCCACGAATGACGCGTGTTATGTTATACTGTAAGGCTTCAGTAGTGTTCGGCTTGTCCACGTAGACTAACGACTTGACATAACCCCACAAGAAATAATCAAGAGACGTTAAATAGAGACATAAGCTGCTCAACAAATTCATCCCTCAACATATCCATTGTTTCACGAGCAGTGTGGCATGTTGCACCGTCCTGACGAAACCACAAGTCAACCAAGTTCAACTCAGCCAATTGGGGCAAAAATTCCCTGTGGTTGATTAACACATGCCCAATCGCTGAGAACGGCGACGAATTGACATTTTACGATCGTCATTAACACTGGTCGCTACGATTGCAATATTTTATTCGGTACGCACTCTACGCATGCGAGTTGATGGTTTTATATCCAACAAACTAAATTTGGTGCGAAATTTGGAGATACAGCACGAATTGTTGATTCAGCAGGTTGAGTATGACGACCATAAAATGGTCGTATCAAACGATGCACATTTGTTACAGAGCACGAATTTTAATCATAAATTTCAACGATTTGCAATCGTTGCTCGTTTGTTAGTCTTTCTATGATGAAATGGCAGAGTACACTTTTCATTTTGACAGATGACGTTAGGACGCCATTACCAACCATTGCTGCCAACCAGAAAAACTTAAATCTAGAAAAATCCCCCATTACATCCAATCGTTAGAATGCTACAATTGCACGAAAACGTCTTATAATCTTAGAAAATTTACACTCGAATTTAATCAAAATTGCTCCGATAGGAAAAATTTAATCCCACAAGTAATTTTCCACGATTCAGCCATTTGTTCAGTAGTCATAACCAGAATACGTTGGTTAAGTAAAGTCCGCTAATAATGCTCACACTTTCATCCCCGAGACCAGATCATGCAAACAAATGTAATGCTTCATATTTGTTGATATGGAGCCGACGGTCATCGATGATGTACGTAATGGGGCCATGCGTGACCTAAATCATCCAGAGAAGGAGATATCGGGCAATGAGGTTGCTGCCAACAACTACGTCCGTGGTTATTATTTAACTGTGTAATTCTGGATTTAATCGATAACGTGACAGTCGCACACAGAAGATGGTCGAACAATGCGATGGTGTGGAAGGAACTGTAAGCTATATTTTGCCATCTACATATTTACATCGCCAAGGATATCTACAGCTGTAGTGAAGTCCTATAATGGTTTGTTGACTGTCCACTTTATGCTGGGGCGCTCGACCTGCGTGCTTATGGTCGATAACGAGGCCATTTATAAAATTTATAAGGAGCAGTTTGAATCTGCGTCGTCCAAAGTATCTAAATCGTAACCTTCCGATAGTTTAGATTGCTAGCTCCGATCGTCGAGCCGCGGTCCCCAGGGATCTCGGCAAAAAAAAAAAAAAAAAAAAAAAAAAAAAAAAAAAAAAACAAAAGAATCGAAGCCTTAACACGCAATTGGCATCAACTATGAGGAGCCAGCCTTCGCATTCGATGACGATCTGGAAACTAAGTCACGAGCTGTCTGCATGCTGTCGAACATAACGGCGATAGCGCGACCTTTAGCAATCTTTGCTATAAGTTCGATCTCATGTTCAAGAAATGTACATTGTTAAGTGTGCAGGGTGTTAAAGGTAATGACGTAGATATTTATTAGTTGTTTGATATTTGTAAAAACAAAGTTATAATGATAACAAGATTATAATGATAATCTACGAATGCTGTTCTTTTTTTCTTGAACCCTAAGTAATGTGATCAACTTTGTAATATAAATTCAAAAATTGTCACGACAAGTCGGTCAATACTGTACCATAACAAACCCCTACACGTTTAAATCCGAAGCAGTCTTTTTAAAAACAGTCATTTAAAATGTAACTGCCATAAGTGCACAATGCTCGATGGTACCGAAAAAAACCTGTAGTGAAAACTACAGCCTACGAAACCCACAAAACCAAGCCTAAACGTTTATGGGGCCTATAGTGAGATATGAATCTACATAACCCACTTACAACAGACCAACCAAATGTTACGTATTAATAATAATAATTTGAATGCAAGCTTGTAGTTTTAGAAGCGATAAAGCCGAACTGGATCGACAAATTTCTATGTGACCCTTATCAAAGCATGGACAACTGTGGTAAAATTTAACGGGAATACTTTCGTATGAGGGTACGCCACAACTATTGTTGTGCTACAATAATTTAAATTGATTTCACCTGATTTATTATGACATTATTTGCTGAATTGTTCATTAAATATCCTTTGTTGCATTCAGTAGGAGACATATCAGCATATTTGTATCTTATGAATAAAATTCAATCATAGCATAAAATAACCTTATTGTTTGTTCAATATGCCATAACATAATTTCTATAAGGGATACATTTTATCAACTCTTAACTCGTAAAATCAGGCAGGCATCAGGCAACATAAAATTAAACTACATTATTTCACCTCTCCTAATTAATGAGTTTGATAAGCCTTTAATATGCAAGCATTGGCTATGGCAGAAACAAGATCAACCGTCCGATCCTAGCTAAACTAATACTGAGATTAATTTGTTTGTCTATTCTATTCTATTCTATTCCAGAAATACAAAAGCCTATGCAAGGCAAGTAAGACATGTTTTTATTTTAAATTTTTGTTCAATCCAAATTTTAAATAAAAATATCGAATCTCAGTTGATAGCACTATGGCGGACATCTGTGCCAAATATCACATTATTTATGTCATTTGTGTTTGAGCCATTGTTGAGCTAAGAAATTGCAATAAATTTTATTTACGCAATAGAATTGCTGCTGCGGGAGAAAATAGAAGTGGCTTAAGATTTAAAATCGTGTGACTTCTGGTTATTTCCTTAGCTCAAAATATCGCGAGGACTCCACCTTGAGTGGATTGAAGAGACTCAACTTGCGGCGCAGTGCGCTCTAAAGGTCATCTATGAAGAAAGTATGTGAAGTTAAATTCGTGTTCCACAAGTCCTAAACATGTAAGATGCAAGATCTAAAGAGTATTTTTTTTTGATGAAAACTTGTACAAAAAATTGAAGTTTGATTTTTTATGATTGATTTGTATTAAAAAACATGCCAAATTTTCTCTCCGTGTATAACTTGTAGCAAAATGATTACAACTAACACAAATATATGGACTCAAAGTGCAACTTTATATTTATGTTTTTTCGGGCATTTCTCATCGACATGAATGAACATTTAAAATTATTAATTATTTTGTGAAGTTATCGACCCGCTATCCTACTTTGTGATATTTCACAATTTCATTCATGAGAGCGGTAAAATTTCAGCTGAAAAAAAAA
>JAHXMU010000554.1:57962-188445 GCA_019455685.1 Philornis downsi
TGATTGCCTGTAATACCTACTATATATATTTTATGTATGTATGTATATTGAATATGTTATGTTACTTAAATAAAATTCATGTTTTTAAATTTCTTTTCACTGAATTAATAATTTTTGTAAAATTTTGTTCTTATATGGTCACAATTTACAAATTAAAATAATTTTTTAATTTATGTTATTTGTATGGGAGGTGGGCTTTTACGATTTTTTTCAAAACTGGCAATATGCTACAACATAACTAAATATATTTACATGCAAAATTTCAATCTTATCGGATCGGAAACTTATTGAAAAAGTTAAAAAAATGTGAAAAAGGTATTGACAATTTTCGTGGACAAATTGCATCTTTTTCGTATCAAGGATATAAGGGTGGTGGGCGTGCCCTTTGAGATAATTTCATAAAATTTATCAAAGTTATCCGGAATATATCAGAGACCAATCGAGCCAAGTTTTGTTCAATTCCAGAAACAATTTTGAAAAAAATAAGGTTTTTTCTTTACAGGATATATGGGAGGTGGGCGTGTCCTTGGACCGATTTTCTCTAAACTTGGTTTTTTTCTTTCCTACTTATAAAAGCAATGTGTACTAATTTTCATTCTTTTCTGAAAACTCCTTCTATTTTTGGTCACCGTTTATATGAAAACAAGACACTGTGTGTCACTTTCACAGTATATTTATGCCACTGAGGAAGGAAGGAAGGATCATAGGCTGTATAAGATCTTGATACGGTAAACGGACTTGGTACTGCTTGCATACAAATAATAATCTGGAAAGACCATATCCAACAAATGATAGATGTATGCAGAAGAGATTTGGTAAATTTACTACTGGCATAAAAAGAAATATATTAGCGTAAGAAGGGTGCTGCCCGCGCCTCTTAAATCTAAGTTATGCCTCTTAAATCTAAGATGGTAAATTATGGTGATAGTATCCGATCGACCGTCATGGAAGCTTAATAATATGCCACTCTCAATCACGCACTTTTGATATGCATTTTTAGGTGAAAATTGAATAAAGGAATGTGGTAAGGCTCACGTAATTATCAGAGGTACAAAGATGTGATTTAATAACACTGTGGGACATTTTTGGGGTTTTTGTCTGAGGGGTGAGGTACTAGGTGATGGTACTAGGTCAGTGTAGTAAAATCCTCAAAGGGTTTCGCGTTCGTATGTGTCAGTTTTTTTTATGACCTTTTAAATTTTTTCCTTATCTTGATGTTTTTTCGCTTAGTTGTAAAACTTTGGCAAAAACGTAGTTTGACATAACTCGAGAACGACTAGTTCGATTTTGCTAAAACAAATTGAGAAAAATTAAGAATTACATTTCCTTTAATCCATTCATATACTGTTTCTCTACTAAATCATTATATTTGCAACTATAAATAAATTTATGAAGAAAATTTTGTCAAATTTTTTTTTTTTCTTTTAATCATATAAATCCCAAACGGAAAAAAGTGTCAAGTCTTATAACTTTTACGTAAGGCCACATAACCTATAAACAAAATGCGACATTGATCATAGAAATCGATTAACGCGTTCTGCTTTTATTTACAATTAAGTGAAGGTATCCCATTTTGATAAGGATATTGATATTTGTTTTTATTCAAAAAAGTGTCATTTATCGCGTTTTTTTATAAATTTTCCCCAATAACTCCAGACTTCTGGCCATAAACTACTAAAAAAATAAAGTAAACATTTTTATAATTTTTTATTTTTATTTTATTTATTTATTTTTATTTATTTTAATAAATATTGCCTAGACTTTTTCGATGGTGGTTGTTCGGTACTATTGGCATCGCATTCATCGCTGTCATCAGTTTCTGAACCACACATAATGTCAATGTGTGACTCCACTGCTGGCCCTTCTGCACCTCCTGAAAATTCTTTATTATCAGGATCATCCTTGGCTTGCCACACAGGCTTACTCCACCAGCAAATTTCCGCAATTATTGCACTCGGCGACTTTTTGCCTCTATATCTGTAAGTTTTTGTTTTATTAAAATGAGTTTGAAAAAATAAAAAATCAGCATTACCTCATTTCAAATGGCATAGCAACTTGATGATAGCGTTCGCCTTGTTCATCAGATTCGGTAGCCAATTGTTTGCTGAAGTAGTCCAGATGATGATGTAAATAATGGATTTTCAAGGACATGTGGACTCCAATTTTCGAGAACGATCTTAACATCCTTGCGACAGAAATATCGTAGTTGGTAGATCGATGCTTTCCCAACAAGCCTTCTATTACTTCTTTGATTGCCTGCCATGCATCCAATTCAGCGTCAATCAAAATATTGTTGAATGCGTCACTTTTAATCAGCTTTTGTATATCTGGACCATTTAGTACGCCTGATTGGAAAAAATGAATTTGTAAAGATGGGAAATCATGGGAAATGAATGTGATATTATAACTTACCTTCTTTAATTTTACTTTCGCTGAGTCTCGGGTAAATTAGTTTCAAACACAAGAAAACTTCATCTCTTTTGGCGATAGTTTTGATGAAATTCTTAAAAAAAATATTGGCCGTTTGTAACCTGCTGTGCTCTCTGAGTTTCCATCCGTGGCATGCATATTGGTCACCGGAAAATCGTGTGTCCCAATCGCACAAAAAGCACATATATTTTATATAGCCGCTTTGAAAACCGCAAAGCATAGCTACAACTTTTAAATCGCAGCGTATGCGCCACCTATGTTTGGCGTAGTTAACCATTTTCAAAATATTTTCCAGTGCATCATATGTTTCTTTCGTTTCTGTACTATAGGCGATTGGAACTGAAGGTTTTTTATTGGTCTTATGCAGTAAAACTGCCTTCAAGCTGAGTTTTGAACTGTCAATAAATAATCTCCAGTCATTTGCTTCATATTTTATTTCCATTGCGTCCATCAATTTTCCTACATCCGGGCAATATGCAGAAATTTTTCCATCATTCACAAGGAATAAACTTTGGAGTGTTGCCTGACGACTTCGATAAGCTGTGACTTTCACACCGGGTGCCAACAAATTGTTTGATTTCAAAAACAAAGCCAGCTCTTCCGATTTATGCTGTGTTAATTCCAATTTGGCAACAATTGAATCAAGCTTATTTTGATTTATTAAAATTGGCTCATGGGATACTGATGGCTCATATGGGGGATCATCACGTAAATCATATGTCGGAGCAGTCATAGAAGATAAAATATCTGGGCCAGAAGCTTTTGGCACAGGAATGTGGTCCGAATGAGGCAATGGTGTTGCGGCACTTGCAACACCAACGTAATTATACGATTTTCTTATCCTTTTTGCGGCTCCTTTATTCGCACATGCATAGCAATTCAATGGATTGTGACTTTCGCCAGGATTAGTCCAAGTCATTGGGATACCGAATGGCATACTTTCACGTCTTCTATTTTTCCAATCCATTAGACGGTTGCAGCAGCTTTTACACACTATATTTGGCACCCAATTTTTGTTCACTGTAACATTTTGGTTGAAGTACATCTCGTATATTTGAACAAAATCAGTACTGAAATTTCCCCTTTTTTTATGTGTTGAGACATATTGACCGCAGCAGTAGCAAAAGCTATTTATATCTGGCTTGCACAGTTCCATATTCTATGACAAAATGAATGACAAAAATCGAACAATGAACACCTATTTATACTACGTATTTTTCAATATTTTACTGACGTTCTAAAACATGACCACACATGAATGTGGGTGCAATTTGTGTAAAAAAATCATGCAGGTAGCCAACAGAAAAAACCCAAATAATTACAAAAGTGCACTTTCCTTTTTTCCTTTTAATTGTCCGCGCACATTTATGACCGTTTTTCAGTTTTTTACAGCAACCATAAAAATCAAATAACCTTTTGTTTATTACTTTTTTTTTTAATTCTGAGAATCATAAAAAAAATCATCAATGTTTTTTCCAAGGAATTTTGAGCATATCTCGAGCAAATTTTTGAAATTCATACCTTTACTTAATTTTTATAGGTTATGTGGCCTTACGTAAAAGTTATAAGACTTGACACTTTTTTCCGTTTGGGATTTATATGATTAAAAAAAAATTTTGACAAAATTTTCTTCATAAATTTATTTATAATTGCAAAAATGTTGATTTGGTAGAGAAACAGTATATGAATGGATTAAAGCAAATGTAATTCTTAATTTTTCTCAATTTGTTTCAGCAAAATCGAACTAGTCGTTCTCGAGTTATGTCAAACTACGTTTTTGCCAAAGTTTTACAACTAAGCGAAAAAACATCAAGATAAGGAAAAAATGTAAAAGGTCATAAAAAAAAAACTGACACATACGAACGCGAAACCTTTGAGGATTTTACTATACTGACCTAGTACCATCACCCTGACTTGGAATTTCTCACCCCCCAGATTGGCTGTTGTACTATGTAATAAACAATTGCTAGTAGGAAAACAGGAAGTTCTTCCTTTTCCGAGGCAGCCCAACAATGCATATTGTATATCCTTCTAAATATGTGAAATTCCGAAATCGTGCTGAGGCAAAAACATGCATCTCAAGGATATGAAGAGTATGTAAATATATAGGTATATCACGAATTGTCGTTAACGTGGCCATTATGAAAACAAACAACTATGTATATTGTTTTGCGAACTATTCTGAATTCGTCAGCTTCTCAGAATTTCTGCTCCACTCGGAGTTTCGTTCGTATGGATTTTAAACTTATAACTTTAGCCAGCAAATAGTGCGAGATAGTCAAAATTCATAGCCTTTCTTCACGTTTCTTTCGAATGTCAATTTTTCCCCCTATTGTACTTTAACTAAAGAAAATGCAGAAGTTAAAATGTCGGAAAAGACAAACATTACTGAAATTAATAGGTTAATTATTACAATGCTTCCCCAAAATTACTTTTTAAACTCAATGCCATTTTCGCACTATTGCACATAGTTAAATCGCGAAACGTTTCAACAGTAATCTGTAATTTATCTTACTTTGCTTATGTAAAGTTTACTCACTTCCATCCAGCCTCTTGTGCCCTTTAAATTAAGAACTGTTAAATCTATCACAGATTATAACCATAATCTTTGTAGCCACTAAAAAAGGATCTGCAAATATCGCTAAACAAAACTAATGCCAGCTTTTTAATCATGTTGCATTTAATATTTAACATTACATTTTGTTTCAACAGTAATTTTGTTGTATCTTGAAATATCTATTAACATTTCATATCCATTTTTCATGGCATTGATGTGATTGAGCGATGTCCGTCTGTCCGGATGACTAGTAGAATAACAACTGCCACAAATCTCTATGGAACTTCTTAAAACTTGGCACGGCTTAATATATTTAATTTTGGCAGAGATTGCCAACGGCCCATATTGACCCACCCCTGTGGTATCTCTCACATAAATCGGCCGGTTTTCAGAAATTTAATTTGTTTTCTACAACATAAAATTCCTTAAGTGCAGGAAACCAAGTTGTTGTTCGTTGCATTGCATTTAGAAATATCGAGCGATTTTACCTAAATATTCTTAGGTTAATATCTTTTATTCAGATTCATCAAATTTGAGTACGTTAAGTGTTCGGTTAAGTATCGCTGGCTGCTTTAGCTCACATCTTGGTTCGATAAATTGGCTGATATTTTAACGCCAAACTTGAGAAAAATCGATCAATTAACCACGTCACTTCCGGGACCTTCCATCCAAAATATATATACATATATATTCTCTGTTTTCATTCTTATGTCATAACTTCACCAAACGTATGATGTGAATATGTATGATGTGATGTGATATATATATATTATTATATATTATATACAGGGAGGGCCATAAGGGTGTTGGCGGTTTAAATATTCAATTTCTCGGTAACGCGGGCGCGGTGTGGCGGGGATATGTTGTTCGCTGCGCCGCTTCCTGGAAATTTAGTCGCCATGGAGCCGTACACGGGAGTCCAGCGTGCATTTTTTGTCCGAGCGTATTACGAAAACAATAAATCAGTGATTACTGCACGACGTTTGTATCGGCATGAACACGGTTTACACGATTTAAGTGAAGTTCCAAGCGCCAATGTGATACGAAATTGAATCAGAATGTTCGAAACAACCAGCTCAACAGTACCAATTACGGTTCGTGGTCGCCCAATTTCTGCAAGATCAGCCGATATTGTGGAGCGAGTTCGTGTTTCAGTTCAGCGAAATCCGCAACAATCAACACGTAAGAGAAGTCAGTCTTTGGATGTCAAAAGAACAACTTTACGACGACTTTTGAAACGTGATTTGCATTTGAAGGCTTATAAGATTCAGATAGTCCAAGAATTAAAACCCGATGATGCCAATAACCGACTTAACTTTGTCAATTTGATGCTAGAGAGGTTCAACAATTTCCACAACGTGATTTTTAGTGATGAGACCAATTTTCACCTTAATGACCATGTGAACAAGCAAAATTGTCGGTTCTGGTCCGAGACTAATCCCGACGCTTGCATGAACGTCCACTTCACAGCCCTAAGCTTGTCGTGTGGGCTGGGATAACGTCAACCGGTATTATTGGACCATACTTTTTTGAGGACGAAAGAGGGCATGCGATGACGGTTAGAGCGAACAATTATTGCAACATGCTAGCAGACTTTCTGGTGCCAGCTTTGCAAGAACTTCAAGGCAATACCTCGAGGATGTGGTTTCAACAGGATGGGGCCACATGTCATACGACTAGGGTATCCATAGAGCTGCTGAAAAATGTTTTTCCTGGAAAACTCATTTCGAAAAGGGGGGATATTGAATGGCCCCCACGTAGCCCCGATCTCTCTCAATGCGATTATTTTCTACGGGGCTACCTCAAATCGGTAGTCTACGAGAATAATCCGACAAATTTAGAGCAGTTGAAGAGGAACATTATTCAGGAAAGTAACAAAATACCGAGAACAACTTTTCAACGAGTTTTCCAAAATTTGCGACTTCGGTTCCAAGCAGCTGAGGGAAGCCATTTGGACAACATTATTTTTAAGTCTTAAAAATTCCCATGCTTCTACTTTTTAAAAATACAAATATATTTTTTTTATGTTTCGTAGTTTTTTTTTAATTGAATATTTAAACTGCCAACACCCTTATGGCCCACCCTGTATATTATATAATATATATTACACATATATTGTATATTATCTATAATAAGATAAATAAATTAATAAAATGTAACGCAATTCTTTGTTTTACGTAATACTAAGGGTAGAAGGGGAACAGAAATAGTATTACTGCTCATAGCAAATAGTTGAAGCTAAAACCATGCAGCTGCGTTTATGTATTTTGAGTTCGAAGAAGGAAAAATGAAGCAAAATTTTTAATACCACTAAGAAAAAAAAACGTACGGAAGCAATGAGAAAGAATGGCCATCGCCAAGCTCAAACGGCCAGAGCTGGGATAATAAAAATTGGTGTCCATATTAATTTTCCAGAGCAGGCACGCGGTAAGAAAAGGTTTTCCAAATACACAGTTTTTGATAAGAACAGGGTTGAAAATTACAAATCTGGTACTATCGCTTAGCTCAAACGGCTAAAGATAGAATTATGAAAATGTATGTCCAGTTTTCGCCCCTAGCTCACAGTTATGAAAAGGAGGAGAAGGGGCTTTTCGAAAGTCGTCCTTTTAAAGGCAAAAAACAGAACAATCAAGTACCATCGCCCACCGTAAACGGCAAGAGGCACACGATAATAAGGGATTTTCCAAAATGCATACTTTTAGATAAACCGGCCGTAAGAAGTGAAAAGGGTCAAATCTAGTACGATTACCAGATACTATTTAATCGAGTGGTTAAAGCTAGAATCATGGAAATTAGTTCCCACATTCCTCTTGCAGAATAAACATGCGATATGAATGAAGTTTTCAGACTCGTGTTTTTAAAGGGTAGAGACTGTGTAAAAAAGGATTAAAATAGTACCACTGCCTAACCTCGACAGCAAGCATAAGTTGCATAACTAGCACAATATGCAGTCATGAAGTTAAAGATATACTATCTACTATGTATTATCATAAATACAAAGTTTCGAATTCGAACAAAAAATAAATGGAACAAAAATGTAACCAGAATAAAGTGTGCGAGTACACTCTTTTTGGCACCTCAAATACAAATTACGTATGTTAACTCATAGATTCTTAGATTCACAACTCCCATTCAAAGCACTAAGTTAAACATAATTTAGCAAGCATCAGGTATGTTGAAAACATAGTTGTGTGAATAAAAATTTACTGCTTAATTTCCAAGCGGAGCACTTTTAATAGTTACAATTTGAGTCTATTTATATGTATAATTCTTTGAATAAGAACATTTCTTGGTAAGAGTTGCATCAAAACAAGAAAATATTGGTTAAAGCTATATGTAAGTCAGTTCACCTGACTACAATTTCTTTACTGGATAATTGTGTGTTTTTTCGAGATCGAGTGAATTTTATGTAATTAAATTAATACATGATACAAAGGACATGATTTAAGCCCTAGGTATCCTAAGAAAATCGATTCAGCACTTTTTACGATAAATTGAGTAAGATTATTAAAATCGCAACGAATTTGGCCAGTGGTAATATTTTAAAAAATCGGGGTTTGCTATTAAAAGTGATCGAGATTGCCACAGGCTATAATGACACTCACCTTCTGGTACCTCATATACAAATTAACTGATTTCCGAAAATCGGTTATTTCTCTGTAATTCCCAATTCGTAGACTGCAATAGCACAGATTTTGGTTCATTGAATTTGTATGTAACGTTTAGCAGAATTTGAAAGGTACCTCCCATATAAATGGCTAATTCAACACATGTATTCTTGTATTTCTGATTTTTTTAAATTGAATTTAGTGGATTTTAAATGTTTGTCAATGCAAAGTCTGAGAATGAACATGGGCGGCATCGTCACGACCCTTCCCTTACACCCCTAAACAAATTGACTAATTTTTCGAAATTCAATTTCTCCTCTATAATTTCTGTTTAATGGGCAACAGCAGTATTATACTGAATTATAATTCTCATACAATGGGCCGAATTAACCCATAAGTACAGGGTTGCCCATATTCGACGGACCCATGTTTTAAAAAAAAAAATCAAAGAAAAAAATAAAAATTTGGCGGTTGGCAATCTTATTCATTTAATTTGTTCCAAGTAGATTTGTTTACATCAATTTTTGAATATGATATCTCTCAAATGGCCGCCTCTGGCGTTGATGGCGTATTGTGCCCTTTTTGCAGCATTTTCCATCGTTTTCGCCAACATTTCGGCCGGAATAGCGGCTATTTCTTCACGAATGTTGTCCTTGAGCTCTTCTACGGTCCTTGGCTTGTTAACGTAAACCTTTGACTTCAAATGTCCCCACAAGAAGAAGTCAGCGGGCGTCAAATCGGGCGAACGCGGTGGCCAGTCCAAATCACCACTTTTCGACATCAAACGGCCCGGAAACAAATTCTTCAGAAAATCGATTGTTATGCGCCGTCTTGTTGAAACCAGAACTGCCTCATACGCTTTCGACGAATAATTGGCATCACAAAATTGGTCATCATGTCGCGATAACGCTCCTGGTTGATGGTAACAGCATGGCCATTTTCGTTTTGGAAGAAAAACGGCCCAATGACCGTTTTCGCACTAACGCCGCACCAAACTGTGACTTTTTCGTCATGAAGAGGCAATTCTTGAATCTCCTGAGGATTTTCAGTGGCGTAAATACGGCAATTTTGCTTATTTACGGTCCCATTCAATATGAAATGGGCTTCATCGGACATGATAATTTTGTTCCAAAATTGCTCGTCATCAACGGCCATTTCGATGACTCGTTGGGCCCATTCCAATCGACGAGGCTTGTCCGCAGGCAACAATCTTTGCGTCAATTGAATTTTGTACGGGAACAAATGCAAATCAACGCGAATAATCCGTTGTAAAGTGGACCGAGCCATGCCCAACTGCTGAGAACGGCGTTTTTGGGATGTTCTTGGGGACCTCTCAACACTGGCTCGTACGGCAGCGATATTCTCGGCCGATCGCCTTGGTCGACTTTTATTTGGCCTCTTCGGATTAGAAAGAGCCTCACCAGTCGAAAATTTTTCGTATAAACATTTAATGGTGTTCTTAGAAGGCGCACTTCTCACATTTTTTAATATTTTAAAAGCACGTTGAGTTTTCACAATTGACTTCTTCTGTTGAATGTAAATTTCAACTATTTCAGAGCGCTCGCGTGGCGTGTATTGTTCCATGGTAAAAATCTGCTTGGACTGACGCTTTAAACGCGGTATGTCATTAAGCGATCTGACATCTCTGTCAAAAGTTATGGCGTTGCCAGATGGGTCCGTCGAATATGGGCAACCCTGTACAACAGCTTAAATTTGTGTCAGTTGTGTTGTGTTATAGCGTTAAAACAATACTTCCTCTTTGGCTCCGCTAATTTGAAGCGATTTTTGGAAAGAACCTACCGACTTACATACAACATAGAAGGGCGTTGTGTGAAGGTTTAAGTAATTCTATTCACTTGATTGAAATTTTACCCTTAATATCCTTAGTTTAGTCTTTACTTGAAATTACAACTGGTAAATGACGGATTACAAAATAGAACAGACTACATCGTCTATAATTTAAAATTTGTTAGCTCCACCCGCTTAAAATTATGCCGATCTTGTGAATGAGGGATAATTTCCCCTAAAGTTTATAGTGCACCATACATCAGTGTGCTAACATGTTATTGCTAATAATAAAGTAACTTAACCTTAACAGTTTCACCTTCGTTCAACATTTTGAATCGTTTCGAAATTTCGAAACAAAACCTGCTACGTTTGATGAATTTAATTTGAACGATTTCTTAAAATTCAGCGTCTTAATTCGTGATAACTTAAAACTACTTTATAGACTCCTTTGAAGCAAATTTCAAAAAGAACTCTATCCGCAAATGTTGTATATGCAATCAAATATGTTATGCTCCATATTTGAAATTCAAAAAGTTATAGCAGTATTTAGCCTACTTTAACGTTCACGTTTCGACTTCATACTTCCCTTGCTCATGCTTTTGTACATTTTTCATATGGAAGTCTTTATAAGCATAAAAAGGGTGTTCATGTGGAATATTAGTCGTCATCTTTTGGTGTCGTATATGGGAGACATACGGTACGGAAAGAATGCATCGCCGATAAGCAAAACTAACTTGGTATCGCTTTCATCTGTTGTCATTGTTTATGTTTTTTGACAAAAATGTATTATTCCTATTTTATTGAATTAAAGAAGTCAAAAAACATATAATATAAAAAAATACAAATTGCAAATATGAACCATGTTCCAGAGGTATGTTTGAGTAATATAAGTAATTGCTTATTTAATTTTCATTTGATTTGTGCTATAATACTAGTAGGTGTTTTTTGACGAAGTCCATGATGACTGGATAGAAGGTTTGGAAGGCATTGTCAACATGAATTTTTCATCTTCTTCAAGCTCTTCATCCGACAGTGATGACGAAGATAATGAGAGTACTTATGGAGACGCAGGACTAGATTTCGATGCAGTCTTCGATAGTTTTAGCAATGCCCGATTTAAGATCCATATGAGGCTAAGAAGGGAGACCACTAAATTCGTAATCGGTAAGAGGACAATTTAAATTTTATGTATTTTCGGGTACCTCCCATACAAATGGACCTTTTCACCTTTACACCTGTCCACTTGTTTTACTAAGCGTTATTTTCAATGAAAAAATAATCTTTTCAAATGGTTTTGAGATTTCGGAATACATTTTAAAAAATGTTAATGGCTGCAAAACCGCAGTGACTGCAAAGAAATCCATATATACATATGTATGTATGTATGGTACATGTGTAAGTAACTCGGTTACTTTCAGGCAATTGGCCAGTTTTTGAGGTTGTAAAATCAATGACATGGACTGTTGTAAAACGTGCCACATTGTTTGTTCTATCAATTGGAAAAGAACGTCTAATATGGCCGGAATTGTCCAAAATAACTGCAAAATTTCAGCAAAGAAGGGGAATTCCTGAGATCATTGGTGCGATAGATTGCACTCATGTAAGAATCAGAGCTTATGTTGTCTCGAAAGAGTCATATTTTGAGCATGCACAAGACCAAAGAGAGGTGTTGTTTCCCGGATACACATTTATTTTTGGGGACTCTGCATATGCCGCTAGTAGTTGGTTGGTTCCCGATTTCGAAAACTATGGAACTCTATCAGGCCTTCAGACGCAATTTAATAAGCTAAATTCGGGAACTCGGATCATTGTGGAGAATGCATTTGGCTTATTACAACATCGATTTAGAAATCTGCTTCATTTTTCAGAACAGAGCGATCTGAGAAATATTACCAACATTGTCATCAATGCATGCATCATACATAACATATGTATAGAAATGGATGATTTGCATCAAATAATCACTGATGAATTTGAATCTGATCATGATGAAGAAGAGCAATTAGATTATGATGTTTATCACGGACCAACCAGACGGGATATATTGATAGCTGATCTTCAAACTCGGCATCTGCTTTAAGTGTGTAGGTAAGTCCGGTACATATGCAAATTCATTCTTAAATTTTCTTTAGCTACATTTTGCGATATTTTTTTTTAATTCCTTTCAAACCGAAAATGTATGCTACCGCATACAATATATAATACCGCAATACCGCATTGAATAAATAAATCGGTACCAGTCAAATGTTTTCTCCATCGATGTCAACACCAAACACCAGCAATTCCATCAGCTGCACTCATAGAAAGACAAATTTATACTGATACTGGATACTGCTAATTATGTATTGTAGTTAATACTTATATGTTTATATTGGTTGTTTCATCCGACTTAGACGATATTTAGATACAGTTGTGACAAAAACACTGAGGAGCTTTAATTATTACTTCCAATACACAGTCAGCAGTATGACCGTTCAGTAGGTAGTCTAAACACCGCTGTCTTGAGAACATAAAAATTGTCAACAACCATTTTGCCTAAATTTCCCTCATTTCATTCACACAAACTTATAATACCATGTACCACAGTAGCGCAGGGTATAAAAAACTAGTATTTTCTACCCACAAGGAGTAATAAAATCCTACAAAATTTGTTCTTTTTGTATATCTATACGTATGTATTCTTCCAGTAATTTCATTTTAACTTTTTTTGCCAAACTTTTGAAAATGTTCAAATTAATTTCTCTTCGTACTTTCGTCTTTTCTTCTAAACACTGCCTTTTCATTTCTAGTTTTTTTTTTATTGTAGTACTTCTGCTTGTGTCTTTCTCAATTTTATGAGTGGTCCTTCCGAGGACTGCTGCACCATTGCGCTACATAATGGTTCGGTGTCAAACCCGAAATGCACTGTATGGGCATTGCTGATATGTGCGCTTTCTCCAAAAATTTCGTTCACTTCATTCATAAATGGAACAGGGCATGGTGAACCATCCATCTGTCACACGTTGTCTTTATAGGCTTTATATGCGGAGAGCAGCGTCCGCATCTTATTTTCCAACATATTTGATGTCATAGAAGAGTTCTCAAAGAATAATATGCAATGGTTGATAATCGCCCACTAAAATATTACTTTCAATTCACTTACGGCTAATCCTTTGGAAATCATATATTCTTAGAAATGATTGTATACATACTTCTTTTTTCTGGAATCCAGAAACTCACCTTTGCGGTCACTGTAGCACTTGAGAAACCCCAAAGCTTCCTCCCGTGACCAGTTTTTGCGTTTTCTGAAATTAAATTCTTTAACATTCGTGAACTGCAGTAAAGAGGGACATACCCTTTATCCGCACACATTTTCAGTTAAAAATAATCCATTTTTTTATAAAATTGTTTAAACTTATTCAAACACAAGATAAATGTTTGAACGTAGCTTACATTTCCTATTTAATTGTTATTTTAAGTGACAATTGAGCAGATTAAAAATGCTACCAAATTTACATTTCTATCCAATTTAGCTTTTCTTGATATATTGTAATATTGCTATCCCCGTTTTGGTTTACCGGCTATAATTACCCCTTTAACGTACTCGTATATACGTTTACATCTGTATGGCTGATCCCATATTAGGGGCGAAGCGAACGCATCTATTGTAGACACATTTTCTATAGATTAGCGTATTCATTGGCAGTTCTCATTTAATTGGGTGTTTCGATTGTAAAAAATTATGATCATAAACTACCACAATAAGTTAGGAAAGTAATTAAAGTAATTATGTAAGAGATTTTTCGCATTGTTATCTACTTTTTGTTTCATTTCGTTTAAAACTCGGATAAATTGGGTTCCAACAATGGTGAATTTTGACGATAAATCCGATTATCGAATTAATCACGAACTCATCTTACAGCAGTGTTATCACCAGAATATATCGGAACTTTCAATTGTTTCTATATCGGTATTGGTCGTTTATGAATACCGTTTCTTACTAAACATTTGGTAGTACTTTTGATATTTGAATTATTGACGTTTTATGAATACAGCCGTCAGACTCTGTATGGGCTAATATGTTACATAAGCATGTGTGTTAAAGTTAGTTTTTATGTTCCAATAAAAGTTGTTGAACATCAGAGTCTAGATTTTTGTTGGCTGTTACGGTAAGTGTAATTTTTGCCAAAATTTCATTACTTTTGCTTGATGAGATTTATTTTCGCGCCCGAAACCAGAAAAAAATTTTGAATCTCTTCTTAGTGCACCTCTACAATCAGGAACAAATATTCACATCAAATTTTAGTGTTTATTCAATAAAAGTAAAGTAGCGCTAAATAGAAAACATTTAAAGCACCAAGTAACTTTTGACCAAACTATTTCATGACTTTTTAAGCCGGTTGAACGGCTGGTAAACATGACAACTGTTTTCCATTTTTATGGAGCTTTTTTAATGCAATATTTTGTCGGATAGTACCCTGTGATTGTAAACGGCCTATTTCCAAACGACCTTGGCACCTACACAAATTGACCGATTTATGAAATTCAAATTTCTCCATGCAACTCCTAAATGGTGGACAGAGTACGCTAAATATTTATTCATTGCAATTGTTTATAATGGTTGGTCAAATTTGAAGAAGTCGATCGATTATCCACGTCCCTTCTTGTACCTTCCTCAGAAAAGACCGGTTCAATCCATTTTAATATATGTATGTGGTTCGTTGTAAAATGTGATAAAAGTCACTCTAAAAATGACAGGTTTAACCCATACATTCTTTTTTTTAATTACAATACTTGGTGAAGTTCGAAAAAAAAGAATTAGGTAACCACGTACTCTCTCTCTCTCTCTCTATTCCTACATTCATATCTTGCATTCAACTGCTCTGAATTCTGTGTAATTTGGCACGCATCAGGGGTGAATGCAAACGGTCTAATTTACACACGCCTCTTAGGTTACAAGACTGTATAATGTTATATACTCGTATGCACGTTAGTGAGTACGTTTATGAATGTTGGTCGTTAACCAGTAACCACAGATAAAATGTCTCTAATTTATATTACCATTATTACAGCGAATATACATGCATATGTTTTACATATAAGGTGCCCAGTTCCTACACATACACATGTACGCACATAAATGCCTATGTATGTGCATAAAAATGCATTTATTTATGATGATGCTACGTATGATGATGTTGTTTTAAATGAATTAAGTGTGTTTTTTAGCACCGATTGCAATGCAAGCCCTGAATGTAGATAAAAAAAAATTGTTAAATTATTATTTCCGTTGACATCGTTGACATTGGCTTATTAATGCGGCGATTTAATTTAAATAAATTAAAACCAATTAAAATGTATTAATTTCATAATCCACATGAGCCCAAACAACAATTACCGAGTGTAAAAGTATAAATCAGTAGTTCATGAGCAAATCATTGTCCTTTGAAAGGACACTGATCGGACAACGCCCTCCAGCTACCCATCTAAATACAAACAGACGTATGCTGATATCTAATTCCAACTAGATAGCAATTCGCTTGCGGCGAATGCAACCAAATATGATTGTGTTACTGTTGCTGTTGTTGTTTTGCAGTGTTTTTCGCACAGCAACAAAAAAATCAATTCGGCGTTTGAAATTAATTCAATTTAATTATTATTTATTGCTCCGAATTTGTGAATATCTGAGTGTGGTCTTTGTTTTATTTTTGTTTTTGCGCGAATAATAAAAATTATTAAATATTTATCCATAAATTAGAAAAAAAAAAATAATATGAGAAAAGTAATTCTTCGTATTAATTACATTTCAATGCGCAGAAAAACTAGCAAATAAAATTAATTTTTTTGAATGGGTTGTTCACAGATCCATTTTGTAAACAAATAAATAAGCATTAATTGCACAGCACAACAATCGGCAATTTCATATGATTCAAGTTAAATAACTGAATCCTGCAGCAGAAACTACGTAAGCTATATCCAAATAATACGATGGTCACTTTTCTACCTGATCTCGGTAGTAATGAATGGAGAAAGACGTTTCTTCTGTTTAACCACCATTCGGTATGAATCGATTAATAGCAGTCAAAACCAGTACAGTAATTTCAGACAGCTAACCAAAGTTGCTGCAATGCGTAAATAGTGCCAGAAAAACCGTAGTTTAATCCAATATCTGCTAAATTAACCAATTTAAATAACTTCGAGCTGCGAATTATGGATTACAGCGGACAACTAAATTTCGATAAATTGTTCAATTTGTTTTGGTGGTACCGGGTTAGCTTACGAAACTCATGATATCTCCGAATTTGGTACAACAGATTGGAAAATATGAAGGTAAGAGAAGGAGGGTATATAGGTTAAGTGAGTCATTTATATGAAAGATACCGGAGGGGGCATGGTTACTTGATCGATTTTTTTCCCAGTTTTACGGATAATGACGAAGCAATGTAATAAACAAACATCTAAACTATCACTTACTGTTAATTAGAAATTACAGAGAAATGATTGAATTTCGAAAAAAAACAGACATTTTTTATGGCAATGCGCCTCACTAACAGATTTTAACCTGTAAATATTTGCGATAAATCGGTCATTTGTATGATATGTATTAACAGAATGGGTGATTTTTTAAAATTTAACCATGTATTGTAGATCAATGAAATGGACAAAAATTTAGGTTACTGTAAGTCGCAAAAGAGGAGTTATAGAGAGTGAATTGAACTTCTGAAAGTCCATCAGAAGATGGTTCAGTAATTTAGATTTAATTTAATTTAGATGCCGATACAGGACAAAATTTCTTCATATAGATAAAACCATAACCTATAAGAATTAATTAAGAGACAAGAATAGAATTAATTGACAAGTATGAATTACCACCTTTTAAGGAGGTTCCAGTGCGGAAATTCAGATTTTTCCATCAGACAATATTGTTTTTCGTGAGGAAAATTTTGCAAAGTGGCAACGCCAACCATTTTTTTTTTTTTTTGGTTTCCAACATTGAAATCGGAACAGCTAACGTTTTTGAGTCATAATACGTTCATTAATATACATAAAGGTTATTCATTTAGTGGTTTCAAAACCGCTGATCTGGCGACGTTGTCAGCCAATAAATACCTCTCATTTGAAGTGTTATTTATTTAGTTAAAAGTTTGCCATTTACGAATATGAATCGATTAACAACCAAACAACGCGTAAAATTAGTTGAACCTTTCTACAAAAGTGGTGATTCAAACAAACAACAACAAAACAAAGTTTTCTTTAGCGATCAAGTTTATTTCGCACTCGGTGGTTACGTCGACAAGCTAAATTGTCGCATTTGGAGCTCGGATAACACAGAAGTGATTTTGGAAAAGACTTTGCATCCGGAAAAAGTAACTGTTTGGTGCGCATTATGGTTTGGAGTTGTCATTGGGCCGTATTTTTTCGAAAAAAAATACGTTGTATTTCGTATAATTTCATAATTGCAAGGTCCTAGCATTATAATAAAATAAAAGTTTTAGTTTAGTTTAGTTTTAGTGTTTTATTTAACTTTACTTGAAAACGAAATATGGATAGCCCTAATTTCCATATAAATGATCGACTTAACTCGCATATCTTACCTCCATATAGGTCGTAATAATAATAATAATAGGTCGTACAAAGTTCGACCAAATTTGTCATATATCCTGCGTTTGGTAATCTAAGTTCCGACAACGACAATAGGAGACTTTGCCACTCCCATTCTGGTGCCTCCCATGCTTTCATTGAAATTTGATTCTCCAGTGTAATCCTTAATTCGTAGCCTGAAGATACTTAAATTCTCCTCAATTATATTGCGTGACAATACTGGGCAAAATTGTCTTTGTCATATTCGAATAACCGGGTTTTTTCGTTTCAGTTAACTTGTCTTTGAAAAATTGCAAAAATGTTGTAAATATAACTTTGTGCTTAACAAACTGACATTTTAATTTAATGAAAATAATAGGAATTTGATTGTTCCTCCAAAATTTTAGACATTGCACAGCTTTGTACCCGCATAACCTATTTTCATGTCAAAAGTGCTTATATTTAAGGTGTAATCAATACAAACGCCTTTGAAGAATAGGCTTTTGTATATCTTCCAAACATTTGATTTGATTTGTTATATCTGCAATTACTTAATAAATGGTTTCCTGCAGAAAATTAAAAATGATAATGGAACAAATTAAAATTTATAACATTTGACTGCTCATATTAATGTCATTAAACTTCATTTGCCGATATTTTATGGGCTAGAGCTGACTGTAATATTTATAAGAATATGCTACGTATATCCATCAAGTCACATTTGATGCGTGTCGTCTGTATAATAATGAATTTTTAAAGCACAGACCTGCTTCTGAGTATCGCCTTACAAAATTAAATTGGATTGTGTTTTATACTGTATTTATTTCTGTGTCTAGCACTAGTCTGACTATGTCTCTTATTGCAATCATTCCAATTTTATAAACACATCAGTAATCAGTAGTAAGTATTACGAGATATTGCGTTCCTTTAGCGCTGTCAGTTTTGATATTACGAAATTTGTCTGTTGTAACATACAATACACCCTGCACGGAATCTATTTCTGTCCCATCAATATAAACAAATATCAATGTGAATGTTTACGTATATGCTCATATATTAACTATCCGATAGTGATAAAACTTTTGCAGCATTGAATACTGCGCGAGGATTGAAGAGCAAACAGTGCCTCGTGGATTTTTTTTTTTTTTTGGTGGAGGAACCGCCTTATACCATGTTTTCCAATATTCAATCTCAAAATTTTGCGAGCCACTCTAAAATGAATGTTGAACAAAGTGTAGACCTAAAATGCAAAAGTCTTTTTTATTATTCAGATTTTACCCAGTACACTTAATAATTTATCTTTTATGCATAAAAACAAATTGGGCCCACATTCTGAAACTATTTTCGATGTTTGTATACAAAATTTGTCTTTTGGACCAGAAATTAAACTGTACTATAAGGCGATTGCAATACGTTTGTGTATTAATTACAAAAAATTAAAAACACTTACACAAGCAAATCTAAGGGTGATTTTTAATTAAAATTTTTTACTGGAATCGATAAATTGGTCTTTGCCATTTAATTTCGGCATTTCGGCCTGTAATGCGTGTTATGTTATCCTGTACGCATTCAATAGTGTTCGGCTTGTCCACATAGACTAACGACTTGACATAACCCCACAAGAAATAATCAAGAGGCGTTAAATCGGAAGATCTTGGGGGCCAACTCACAAGGCCAAATGGAGAGATGAGCTGCTCACCAAATTCATCCCTCAACATATCCATTGTTTCACGAGCAATGTGGGATGTTGCACCATCTTTGCCATTTAATTTTTAAAGATAATTTTAAGTAAATGCTGTCCGCGGCTCCGTCTCAAAATGTCCAGTCGGAAGGACCAATTTCATTTATTTATTTATACAACAGTGTTTAATTTTGTTCTCTGATTTGTTAACTTTTTGGTAATTTTCTAAGAAGCTGGAAGTGACAGGATTTTACCAAAAATTGTTGTGCCAGAGCGATAACAGAACGATTGAGAACTGTAATTCCTACTCTTCAAGCTTTCCACAGATTTTATGCCTTTTCATAACTGTTTTCCTTTTTTTCTGATACAAACCAATGTTCGACAATTTCTTAAATTTGCTGCGACTATTCCGGAGTTATGCTGCGTTCATATGTATGTTTCTATATGTTTGGTTATATTTAGTTTTCTGAATCAGGTAATTGATATATGGCAGAGATGAAACTGGTCGTATGTTTGGCTAAGCATCAGTGAAGTTAAACTGAAAAAAAAAATCCGTTATCGGAGGTGTTATATCGACTAAATTCTACGACTATTGATTCGAGGTCCTCCTCTAAATCCATTTTTGTGGGAAGAATTGTGATATCGTGGCCATAGAGTCTTATAAGCATTATAAGCATTTGGTCTTACAATCTTTATCATTCTCTAGGCAAATTTGACAGGAAAAGAAACAATACTTTTATGAAAAAAGACCTGTAATAACTTTTATGATTTTGTTTATTTATTCAATGTTAAGGTATTTCAAAAGTTCTGTATCGTTAAACATATAGAAATCATCATGAGCAATCTTATAAATGAAAGTTCAGTTGCACGGTAAAACTCTTAACCGATTAACGCATTAACAAATTATTTTTTCATCCCTACCATTAAACTTCATTCATTTTACACTTTTCACAGTGCTGCAATTAATAAATAGCATTAGCTAGGGAAGAAGATTTTGTTGCTTTGTAAACAGCTCTGAAGCAAAAGATGTAATTTATTTATGAACGATTGTAGAGGAATTTTTTCGTTGATTTGCTGTGTCTGATAATTCGTTTTATAAAACAAGTTGGGCGCCATTAACAGGAAACATTGCACAGGGGTAGATAGTGGAAACCCTTAATCACTAAACAGCCATATAAGAAAATTCTACATTATAAACAAAACGAAACAGACCATAAGGATCGTGATTACTTGGTCGATTTTACAAAGATTTAAGGAAAAGGTTTGATTTCGGAAAATCGATCAATTTGTTTGGAAAATACTAGAAGGGGCATTAATACAGTTTATTTTCACTCCCGGGCATTACATTAGCAGTTTCTTGCCGTCTACCAAATTGACTGAATTTCGTGCAATCTCGTAGAATATATGAACTGAATAAGTAAAAGGGAACGGTTAACCGATAGGTTTGTTCAAGTATTGTCAATATATATAAATCAAAATTGTCAGCAAAAATCGAAAAATCGCACCCATGCACGAATTATGTGTTACAGGAAAAAAATTAAATATCAACTTGTTTAAGAGGTACCAGAAGGGGCTGACGGATATAGCCCATTTAAAATCCTCGACTATGGCAAAATAATTCATAAAGTTTTACGGCAATTATCCTGTGCAAAAGCCAGTCAGGCGGCAGATATCGCTTAATCGACTTAAAGTTATGCGACACATTTGGGCATAATGATACTCAGATGCTACTTCCCGGGTGTCACATATTTGCCATATCAAATGAAATACAACTTCAGTCCTTTGGGTGCAAGTATAAAGATTCATATAGTATTTGACTAAAAAACTCACTGTCGGAGATTTGAAAAACACAGAGAACTTATTTGGAGTAATGAAAACTCACAGAATAAAAAAAAAAATAAATCTTAAAGAAATAAACATTCCATCAACTTGGCATTAAAAAAAACAGTAAAGAAATTTCAGAGAAGTTAACAGATTTACACATGCATTCACTTAATGTCCTTATAAGTTGAAGTAAAAGTGTGCGGAATGCCAGAGAAGGCGTAGCAAATCAGCAACTTTTAATCAAAAGATTCGAATAAATATACAGTAAAAAAAAAACGAAATTATAACTTACTGAAATCATCCGCCTGGAATTTATAAGGAAAAATTTGATTTTTCCTAAGCTGGTCAGTTGGTATGGTTGGTACATTAGTGAGGTACTGGAAAGGTTAATCCGAACGATATTTCCAATTCAAATGTTATAAGGTAATATTTATAATTGCCAAAGAGTAAAGTCACCGCAGTGCACGATTTAATTACTTCCAGCAATAAACAACATTTTCATAAGCCGACCAAATTTTGTTGGTATACAATAAAGGGGTGGCAAGGGCACCTACTTGCGTTTTCAGAACTAAGCTTATCAGGCGCCTGATGTCCGACAAACTTTATTGATTACAGTACTACTGTTTGAAATATATGAATCTTAATATACTTATGTAGATAAAATTAGTGTGGAAGATAGCCAAGAGAACGCATCTCACTTAGTTGATTTTTCTCTAGTTCAGCCAAACATTATAAACCGATATAATGAACAAAAATCCAATCAAATAGCCTAATAACTAAGAATTGAATTTGGAAAAGTTGCCAAGTCTCTGTGAGATAAGCCGAAAGGACCAATGCGGTCTATTTTCATTCTCAGGCTATACTTTAGTAGGGTGCACAAATTTTGATAGATTTTAATGCAAGAGAATAACAGTATGAACCTGAGAAAACGAGTATATGGCTTAAATCGCCAATTTGCATGGGAGGAACTTTAAGTGGACAAAAATTTAAGCAGCTCTTGCCTCCAAGGTAAGAGTTAGAAGGAAAAAATCGAACTTCCGAAAATTGGTCATATTTTGTGGTAGGTACGGCAAGGGACTGTTAGATACATCTTATAAACCATCATCTGCTACGATCTTAAAAAATATTAGATTGTGTCAAGGTTTAAGAAGTTTTATAGAAATTTATACCAGTTGTCAACCAGACTGTCAGACAAATATATCGACAATCAATCGATTTAAATAGTAGTGAAACATATCCAGCTAAAGTGTACCAGATATTTCGCCGCATCAAATTATATACATTTTCATTCGAATGGGGGAACAATTTCAAATTTAATCTAATATTGCATACAAAATTATCAATTTAACTGGATTGTAGGAAGTTGAAAACCAATGATCTTTATTGGTTAAATATAAAATCTCTGCCTCTTAATGCATAACCCCAATGGTTATTTGATGCAGTATATGAGAAATTGAACAAGCAACATATTGTGCACGGATTAGTAAATTTTTGTTAATTTTGGTGTAATAGTTCGTCTTCTGTACTTCTCACAAAAATGCCAAATTATTAGGTTCACATATTCAATTCAAATACACTAAATTTCACTAAAATTATATATAATGAAAATTTGAAGAAATCGACCAATTAACCACTCGTCTTCTAATACTTCCCATACAAATTACCAATTTAGCTCGTATATTCGTAGATTCATATCTCTCACATCGTTGCATAAAATTTTGTCAAATTTGCTGAGTGTAATGCCTCACAATGAAAATGGACAGAATTGTTACATCCCTTCTGGCACCTACCATACAAATTGCCCGATTTTCAAAATTTAATATTTCTTATATAATTTCCAATCGGGAGGCTGCAGTATCCAACGTTCCAACGTTGTTCAATAATTTGCAATTCTCTATAAGCCATGAGAAAAATTAATCAAGTAACCGCATTCCTTTCGGTATCTGCCATACAATTTACCGGTTTAAACCATATATACTTTCCATCAGTTGTAATCTAGTTCGAAATTTAGTTAATTTTTCCGTTGCAATCCCTAATTCGCACACTGCAGTTACTTAAATATTTCGTTATTATATCACGTTGTAATGCTTCGCAAAATTATAAAATTAACCGCATAACTCGAATACAAAATCACATTATTGTTAGCACTAAGTTAATATCTTTCATTCAATTGAACTGAATTCAGTATAATTTAGCACGCTTGAGGCGTTTTGCATATTTAGTTCTGTCAATGAAAATGCCAGCGTTTTTTAAAGTATTTTAAGATTCACCACATGCGTTCTAAAAAATAATGCAAATTCCCTCTCTATTCAGCCATTGTTTGACGTTGAAAATATTTTTGTTTGAATCATAGTTTTGAGTAATTTTTAAAATTTAACAGTTTGATGCTTAATGGATCAACTATGAGTAAACGGCAAAGGTATTCCTAATTTTCGGTTTTACTACAATTCGGTTAATAACAATGAAGTCCATTTGCTATTTCGATGAGAGTTTTGAGACCAAATAACAGACAACTAAAAATTATTGTTTGTGGTCAATTTCAGGTCGGATTTTTAGTAACTAAATTAGGGTGATGTTGAAACTGGGAGCAATATTTTTATGTTGACTCCATTATTCAGCTCTACTTCATTTTGGGAATTTTGTAGAAAACCATTATCTTCCACATTGTAGAGCTATATTTTGCCTGAAATAGTAAATAAATTTATTCATTGGGAAATATAATTTTTGGCATTTCAAAGTGGTGAAGATGTTAAATTATATTCTTAAATTCTTATTATAGTTTTTGATATCCACAATACAGACATGCTTAAGAAATGCAAAATTAACAATCGTTAACAAAATAATTGCGCTTTTGGTACCCTAACAAATGTTTGGTGGCAAGCGTTGAAAGCTACAGTTAATTTACGTTGCCTCTGATAAGCTCACATTTGACATGTATTTGAAATCAGCAATCAACATTTCGAAATGAAAATACTTGTTTTTTTTTTTTTGAATTAGTTCATTTATATTCATTAAAATTACGTAATTTTTTGTTAAGTTGGATAAGAGAGAAAACACTATTTAATTTCTCAATTACACACCGAAATACTTACAGTTGACGTCGTCTGTTACGTTGTCCGAAAAGCTTCGTTTTACCGGCCATAACAAAGCAACAATCCAGCTTTAAATTGTTGGTGTGGATAATCACAGCTAATAAATTCTGAAATCAAGTTAAACAGTACAGTGCTAGTATGTAATAGCTATTGGTGCAACCGACAACTTTAAGCAATATTACAGGCTTTAGTAATCTGTACCTCGCGAGTTAGCGACGCTCAGTTAGCGATGCTCATGCATAAATATATTCTCCTTATCTCTTTTTGTAATACCAATAAACATAAAACACTAACGAACTCATTTTATAAGTAATTCTCCATAGAGTAATTTCCAATAAATGATAAGAAAGTATCTAGACCCATGTTAAGTAATTTACGACTCAGAATAAGAAATTGCATTATTGTAAACAATCCAAAATAAAAGCTTAGGGGATAAGAAATATATTTTCTCCGTAGATCAAGAACTTATATAAACAACAAGCAAAGAAATATTGTAACTACATTACTATTAAGACAAACAACTAGTCTGAGATAAGAATTCATAAACATCCGGATTAGGGATGAATTCGTAAATGTGTTTTTTGAAAATATGTGTATCATTATCATGTTTACTTTGAATATGTTTGTCTAGGAAAATAGTTTAAGATGAAAATTTTGTATTTAAGAATAGTGTTGAAGAATTATTCTTTAAACTCAATTTAAGAAAATATTACCAATAAAGAAAGGCGCATCGCATCGAATAAAATATTTTTTATATTCAAGAAAAGACTGTTTTCTAATTTGTGTTATGTATGTGGGATCGCTTTAGAAAAGTAGTATTTCGTAATTAAAAAAAAAACAACTCGGACAGTTTGGTAGTTGCTTGACTCAGTATAATTTGTGCAACAGTCAAATATGAACACCAACAAAGAGAATATACGTCATAAAGCGCTGTTTTGATTGAATATTACAAGAGATTCGATGTATGGATACGACAAGAGTAAAGGAAATGCTTATGGATTGAAATTTCATCTGCGAATTGCTGTTGAATTGTATCAAAATCGACCCATTTCTGAAACGGATGGCGACTGGTCACTTACGACAACATCAAGCGAAAGCAGCGGCGCAAAGGTTTTGTAGTGTATTTGGTGGGATTTGCAGGGAAACATGTCGAAATTTGGATCGTTTGATCGTCAGTTTGACCAATAGGAGAGTAATTGTATTCCATTTGGACAACGCCAACGCATTCATCTCATAATCTGGACCTGGCACCAATTGACACCCACCTGAAATTGTCAACGATAAATGATTTTGGTAGCAAGAACTCGCCTCAAGAGAAGGTTGTAAATGTCATAGTGGAGTTATCTTCAAAGTGCCGTTAAAGAAAACGTTGCATGTTTGGTTATATTTGATCATTCTAAATATGATAAGTAGAAAAATGCATTCACTGGCATGCAAAAATTATGTTACTACATCTTATATAAATATGTTATATGGTGTGAATTAATTATTTAATTTTAGTATTTAAGTTGCATTTTTACAAAGATATACGAAATGTCGCTTTAATAATTTGTTGTTTTAAGTGTTGAAATATTTTCGTGATATCTCAGAAAGTGGCATTGACTTAGCAATATAGTTATAGTTAGTTCTAATCAAAAAATACTCTGAATTAAAGCACAGTTAAAGGCCGAAATAGTAATTTTCTGGAGTAATACGTTTGCAAGTTAGGTTTGGTCAGTGTGGCAGTCTGAATAGACAGACTCACTTAGACTGTGTAGTCCATTGTGATTTAGGAGAAACTGGAGATAGGGATGCCCTAGTATCCCTCGTTGAACTATCCTGAGCGCCTCAAGAAACTCTTAAGTCGCACAATATATATATATATATATGTATATAAGAGCCCAGAGTTGATACCCGCCTCTTCGCCAGGTCGCGGAAATTGCAGAGAAGATGTTCTATGGGCTCATCCCTACAGCTCCGGCAGAAATCACTTGTCGCAACCTTCAATCTCACTTCATGTCTTCCAATCAGACAGTGTCCGGTCATGACAGAACAAGCAATGAGACCTCGGGTGTGGATAGCGACAGCAGTGTGTGTTAACACTCTAGATCTAGGCGAGGCCACATCTGTTTGGATTGATTACAGCCTCGGATTTGGATTAATTACAGACACGTACCTACCATTTGCTGTTAAATTTGGTTAATCTTGCTAGGAGCTAGCAAGTGGCTAGAGGCTTGCCCACAGAATCCAACTCGGCTGGAGTCTGTAAAGTTGTCCCTAGTCTTTCCAGCAGCTCTGATCTGCAGTTCTCTGGTGTTGAAATACTGAGCTATCTCATTAAGAGATCTGCGGCAATGCTTATGCTGAGTTTCGGAAGACAGAATCCAAGGATCTAATGGCAGCTTGACTGTCAGAAAACATGTTAACCCACACTGCGGTGAGGTCGTTATATCTCAGCCATTCTGGCACTTTATCAATAGCCAAAATTTCAGCCCGATAAACACTACAGTGATCAGGTAGTCATCTTGCTATACTTAGCCCTAAATCTTTGGAGTAGACTCCGAAACCTACCTGATTATTTAATTTTGAGCCGTCAGTGTAGAAGCCTTATACCAGCAGTTCTACATTTTCATGTATCCCTGTGTGTTATAAGTATATGGTACATTTTGTCGAACAGTGGTCCAGCCAGTGTGTAGCCAATTGTGCCTGTTATGTCAGGCACCATGTTGAGGATCACACTATGATCACAACCACTGTATGACTACTGTGACAGTTCTCTTAGTCTTACCGCCGCAGCTGCGGCAGCCTGCATACTAATTATGTCCGGAGGTAGTAAATGCCAAATCAATTTAGTGCATTGGGTGGGGTGGTGCGGAGAGCACCAGTGATCCACAGACTATTCATCCTCTAGACCTTGTCCAGCATCTTACAGTACGTAAACTTCTCAAGAGACTTCCACCAGACGATAACACCATACAACAATATCGGTCTTTCTACTGCAGTATACAACTAGTGAACAATGCGAGGCCTTAATCCCCATTGTTCCCCCATTGCCCTCTTGAGAGAAACAATGATAGGCTGATAGGTCTAAAATCTCTTTGTCCCGTATGGGATGTTTTCCCGGCTTTGGGAATGAAGACCACCATGGTCTTCCTCCACATAGCAGAGATGTATGTTAGGTCAATACAGCTGATATAGAGCTCCCCGAGCCATGAAATCAGCGTATCAGCCACCGCTTGTAGTTAAACCGGCGAAATCCCGTCCAGCGCGGAAGACTTAAAAGCTTCAAAGCTTCTAATAGCCCACGGTATTCTGGGTTTGGTTACGATTTCCTTGGCAACGGCCGATGGTTGGTTCCGCGCAGTGTTATCCGCAACGATTCCGTTTCGGGAATTGCGAGCAAAAAGAAAATCCAGGAGTAACTTCAGTGATTGCTCAATCAGCGGTTTCCTGAGATAACCCCGGAGGCCGGTGTAAAGGCCAGTATTTTCCTTACCTTGCGACTTCGGAAGTGTTTTAAACTGCAGCAGAAATCACCCCAGGACTTTCTCTTAGCCTTCCTCAGTGCACCCAGTGTGTCGCACACCGTGGGCAAGGCCCTCACGGCGAGACTCACGTTAAACCCTCGTAGACTTCTGCACCCTTATGTTTCCTAAGTTTCCCCTTCTTGTTCTCACCCCTTGTGCATAAGGCCTGCAGCGAGTCATTCAAAGCTCTTGTGACCTGATCCACAGACCACTCCATGCCCTCGATGTTCCGGGCTTTAATGTCAGGTATTCTCGAAAAGTTCCTGTTAAATGCCTCCCTACACTTGTTCATGTCTGCTTTCCTGATATTCAGTGGAAAAACGGTCCTTTGAACCCTTTCCAGTCCAGTCAGACAGAAGCTTATATAACGGTTATCTGAAAAGCTATGATCATACAAAACTTTCCATTGTCCAATTCTATCAGCTGTCTCCCAGAAACAAGGGTAATATCCAGCACCTCTTGTTTATTTCTGGGGATGAAAATAGGTTTATCATTCCTGTTACAAATTGTTAGGTCAGTACTTGCAATATATTCAATAAGTGACTCACCCCTGTCGTTGATATCGGTACTCGCCCGGATTTGTTGTGGGCATTGGGCATCAGGTATTTTCCAACGGTTCTGGCTGTTTCCACCAGCAGCAGCGTTTCCCAACACTGGAACCAGCCTGCATCGCTACAGACGGGAGTAGCACCAGGCATCTCCTTGAAGACTTGGGAGTACACCGAAGACAGAGCATTTTCGACGTGACTCCACTTGCCCCTGGGAATGCCGTCCACATCTCCTCTGTTGATGATCGCCATCACCAGGCTGGTTGTCTTTTGCTGCCTATTTCTACACTTTTTCCATACTAAATGATAAGAAGTACACTCACTATTCATACCGTACGAAAATTACTCCAAGCTTAATAAAAAATGCAAGCACAAATTTTTCAACCGCGATGTCCAATATTCAGAGCAAACCACGTTTAAACCAATGTGCAGTTTGAACGAAATTGTTGGTTGTTTCGCGTTCAGCTGTTTCTACCTGTCACAACGTGTGAAAAAAAAACTATTTCCTGTTTCTAACGTTTAAAACTCTTTTACACACGAAAACACAGACATTTATCCCATAATTATTATGAACATAAACAATGCTGTAACAAAATTTGTGTGAATGAAAAATAATGTAAAACTTCAGCTGCTAAATATTACTGTAGAGTCATAAGCAAACGCCACGGTTAATGTGATTACCAGAGATATCGTCAATTGAGAGACTAGAACTAGCTTTACAACGAGGCAGGATAAATGAAACTTTATTTAGAAAGTTCCTTTTGCATCCGTTTAATATTTTCCCTCAAAGTTGGATTGATTTTTAAATTCTATGGATTACAGGGTCGTTATTATCGACTTGCATGAGCTTCGAAACCGAAAATGTGAACTTGGACCATATCTGAATTCGGCAAGATGACGCACCATGTCACACATCCTTCCAACAAGGGCTTGGAAAATTGATCTGAAAAGATGCGTTACTGCGAAGTCAACTGAGGCTGGCTCGTGAATGAAAATCGTTTTCATAAATAACAGGAGAGGTTGCTCTTATTAATTAGTCCATAATATAGGAAAAGTAACTCAGTTTTGTTCATTTAATTTCACTTTTATTATGATAAGTTACCATTTTTCGGTTTTAAAAGTAAAATTAAATTAAAAACATATTAAGTTATGATTTTAATGAAATTTAATTTATTAAATGACCGTCTCTGCATTGGTTGCAGCAAAGCATTCTTTTCAGTTAGTTTTCGAACACTTTTTCACACATTTTGGGCGGTATCGCGGCGATAACTTGATGAATGTTGGGTTTCAAATGCTCCAACGTTTGGGGATTGTCCGCTTAAATATGGCGTCGCCAAAACGTGAAATTACGCTTTCTGGAAATTTGTCATGATAAAGCCAAAATCGATTGTGTTGTGTGGTTTATGGCACAGTCTTGCCGAAACCACATATCGTCCAGTTCATAATCTGCAATGCAGGCAAAAAAATGGGTTATCATACGGACATTGCGCTCTGAATTTAAATTCGGATTATTCGCCACACTTTCACTAACAGAAGCAATATTTTCGGCAGGGCGTACATTACGATGATGCACAGGCATGATCACATCTGTAACGCTTGCAGTCTCTTCAAATTTCTTTATAATCTTGCTAGTTTCTTGCGCAGTAAAGCAATTATGACGTCCATAATCAAGAACAAAAGTGCACACGTTCGAATCACCACTTTTGTAGTAAGTTTCAACCATTTTTACGCATTCTTCGGTTGTTAAACTATCCATACTCGATTTTCAGTTCCTAAAGTCATATAATTGAATGACTGTTTATAATATTTGCGATGAAATGGAGATGTATATCGCAGCAGCGTCTGCATATGTCATGTGTTATGGGCTGTTGAAAGTAGCATTAAATTTTTTCACAGTGCTGTACCGTCTGCTGACTTGACGAATGTGAACGGCCACCAACATTTACATGCATATGTACGAGTATGTGGGTTCGCACATACATGTATAATTTCCACGTGAATATCGATGTTTTTTCTATTCTCTTTTGTGCGTCTTCCTTCTAATCGGAGCTTGCAAGCAATGATCAGCGGGAATAAGGGTTGTTAAAGTAAAAGTCAATTTTATGTTTGTGATTTTAAGCGATGTGAAATCGGTTAAATTCTTTTAGTTTTTTGACTTTGTTCTGTTCCAGGCGGAAATAGAATGGCGCATGCCAAAGTGCAACGGAAAGAAGAAGAATTTTTACAAAAACAAAGGATAACAGTTAATGTGCAATGGTAATAAAATGTACATAAAAGTGCATTCAAATTAGATGCAGCTCTGCTAACCAGTGGCGGTTACACTCCTCCCCAGTATGCCGAGCATCTTTGTAGGCTTACTCTCCTGATTTAGCCACGTCCAATTTGGCAAGTTTTACGGCAGGTCTTTCAAAAATGCCAGAATTCGTGAATACTTTGGCACTGCGTACTTGCCCGTCTGCTGCTACTTTCGTCTCGATGATTTTTCCTCGCGGCCAGATGTTTCTCGGCAGATTCGGATCAACAATTACAACTAAGTCGCCAACTCTTAAAGGCTCGACTGGTTCGAACCATTTTGTCCGTCGAGACAACGTTGGCATATACTCAGCTACCCATCTTTTCCAGAAATGATCAGCTAACTGTTGCGAAATAAGCCAAGACCTCTTCAGCACAACACTATAATCGTCGAAAATCGCTAACGGCTTCATCCCGTTTGAAGTACCTAATAAAAAGTGGTTAGGTGTCAACGCTTCCTCTTGGCAAGGTTCGATGGACAGATATGTCAGAGGACAAGAGTTGACGGTGTTTTCAACTTCCACTAGCATAGCATTTAACATTTCGTCCGATGGCGAACAGTGGGCCAAAAAAGTCAAGTCCAGTATAAGTAAATGGAGCGACATACGAAGCTTGACGAGCGTGTGGTAGCCTGACCATTATCGGCGGTTTTGGTTTCGCATTAGCTATTTTGCAAACCTGACACTGTTTTAAAACAGTCTTTACTGTCATTCGCATACGGGAAATATGAAATTGTTGGCGCAGTTCGTTTATCACCGTTTCTACATTCAAGTGATGAAATTTGCAATGAAAGTGCATGATAATTAGTGTAGTAAGTTTATGATTTCTGGGCAAAATGATCGGTGGTTCGTAGTGCGGGGTACACAAATAGTTCAGCCTACTGTTGATGCGAAGTAAATTCTTTTCATCGATATATGCTGAAAGTTTATATAGCGTTGATGATTTGGAAACGTTTTTGTTGGCTTTTATCTCTTTAATTTCCTCATGAAATTCGGAACTTTGAGCCTCACGATATAACATTTCTTGCGCGCATTGTAATTCATACTGACTAAATTCGTTAGTCAATCGAAGCTGGCCAGTTGATTGTTGTTTGCAATTGTACACAAAGCGTAGAACATTTGCTGCAGTACGAATTACAAATTCCATTTAGAGAAGCGCTCAAAATTTATAAGTGGTGAGTTTCCTATAATGTTTAAAGAAAAATTCTTTAGCTCGACTGAAGTTTTTTCGATTATACTGTTGTTTTCAGGCCACTCATCGGGCGAGTAATAGCGAAAATCTGGTCCCTTGACCCAGCGACTGTATTGGAAATCTTCTGCAACTACCTGTGGTTTCGTAGCTTCATCGGCGACATTCAATTTGGTTGGTATCCGTTGCCATTCGTTTAGATCGGAGATGTCTAATATTTCGCTTATGCGAAAAGCAACAAACTGGTGATATCGGCGGCTGTCGGATCGTAACCAACTAATAACTGTTTTGGAATCCGACCAAAATAACTTTTTATTGAACTGTATGGAATGTGATTCGGTTATATGGTTCGCATAACGTGCTCCTATTACTGCGGCCATTAATTCAAGGCGGGGAATAGAAAGAGGCTTTAAGGGTGTCACACGCGCTTTGGAGCCGATTAGAGCACATTCAACCTTATCACCTTTGCAAACGCGTATGTAACTTACCGCTGCGAAGGCATTTTCGATGGCGTCTACAAAAGTGTGTAGTTGCAAATCAGCACCATCATACGTCTGGCTATAGTTTATATAACAGCGTGGTATTCTAATATTCTGCAATTTAGGCAAATTGCTGACCCATTTCCTCCAACACTGCAAATGATGCAAAGGGATCTTCTCGTCCCAACCAATGTTGCTACGCCATACTTCTTGAAGTAAAATTCGACCTTGAATTAAAATATTATTTATAAGGCCCAACGGATCGAAAATAGACATCACGATACTTAGCATTTGTCTTTTTGTTGGTGGCTTTTCACCATTGATAAATTCGAGTTGCCAAATAGCTGGAGATAATTTAAAAGTAATTGCATCTTCCGAAGGGATCCAGATTATGCCCAGCCCAGATTATGATTTTCACCCATCATATTTAACGACCCTTGTGTAACTTCTTCATTCAAAGCCTGAAGAACTTGCATATCGTTATAATGCCACTTGTGAATGTTGAAACCGCCTTGGCGGTGAATGTACTTGACGTCTTCAGCAAGTGTAATGGCCTCTTCGACTTTGTCCACGGAGTCTAAGTAATCATCCACATAGTGATTATTAATGATGGCTTTAGATGCAGTGGGATGAGAATTTTCAAAGCGCAATGCGTTGATATTTTTTACATATTGTGATGTACATGGTGAGCAAGCTGCTCCAAATATCATGACGTTCATGATATAAATATTTGGTTCCTTTGAACTATCACTAAATCGCCATAAAAACCGTTGTGCGTTTCTATCTTCGTTGCGAATGAAGACTTGATGAAACATTTGCTGTATATCAGCGGATATTACAATTCTTTTTTGCCTAAATCGAAATAGAATAGCTGGCAGTGATGTTATTAGATCGGGCCCTTTTAGCAAAAACGAATTAAGTGACACACCCTGTACTTTTGCTGCCGCGTCCCAAACCACACGGGCTTTTGGTTTGTTCTTGTTGAATACCGCAAAAATTGGTAAATACCAAACGCGTTCCGAAGTTTGAATTTCTTCAACATTTAACTTCCTGATATAACCCTTTTGCATGTACTCGTTGATTGTGTTTTCAAATACTGCTCGCAATTCTGGCTGCTTTGATATTTTTCTTTCGAGACACGTTAAACGCTTTTTTGCCATGTCGTAGCTCTCTGGCAGAACGAAATCGTCGTAGCGCCAAAGCAATCCAGATTCATAGTGGCCATTTTCGGCTAAATGAGTATGATTCTCCAACTGCTTGAGTGCGCGTTCGTCTTCAATGACCATAGAATATTTCGGCGAAGCGGTTACACCTAGACTGTCAATTGAATAGAATGATTTCATTAAAGCACTCAGTTCGTCCTTCTTTTGTTGTTGACATTTGCAGATATGAAAATTGTAGGCTCTGTTACTTCCGGTGCCGTCACCACCGCCATAAATCTGCCAGCCAATTAATGTTCGGACAGCTACCGGTTCATTTGGCTTTCCCTCTCGGATAGTTTGTGGCAGACCAATTTTCCAGTGATCAATTCCGATTAGCAGTTGGGGCACAGCATTAAAATAACTTTGAATTGACAAATGTCTTAAGTGCTTACATTGATTACTAATTTTTTTATAATCAAGAGTTTGCGTAGGTAATGACAATTTATCTACGGTACGTACCTTAATACAAATTTTACGGTTGTTCTTATCTTCATTGCGTTCCATCTGTCCCGTTCACTTCAAGCATAGTGGCTCAGCCTCACCTTTTAAATTTAATTTTTCTGCCAATGACTTGTCCAGTAGGCTGATGGAGGATCCTTCATCGATAAATTCGTAGGTGTCGATGTACTGACCGTTTCCGTAAATTGTAATTGGTGCAATTCGAAACAAAATATTTTCATCAATAGACGAATGCAAACAGTTACTGGCTTTGGCGTTAATGTAATTTATGTTTTGCGTTTTGTTGTTATTCACACTTTCGTTATGAAGCAAACGATGGTGTTTGTATTGGCAACCGTTCACATTGCATATGCTGCCTTTGCAGTGTTTATAGTTGCCATGTCGATGCAAACATAGTTTGCACAAATGTTTCCCCTTTACGATTTTCCATTTGTTTTCGCGGCTTAGAGAAATGAAACGTTGGCAGTCCGATACTTGTTTACATTCGCCGTCGCAAACGCAACATTTTTTTGTATCTGTAGAATGAATGCCAAGATAACTATTCTTTTCTTTTTCTCTTCTTTTACTTGTCACCGTCGTTAATACGCTGTTCGCTGAAATTCCGTAGTCAAAAATCCAGTCGGCAAATTGTACAAGATTGACGGCGTTATTTTGTTGAAGCAAAGTCAGCTTAAATTTTCCCCAATTCAATTGTAGAAAGGGTGGCAACTTTTCAACAAGCTCCTGAAGTAAAGTTGAATTATTTAGTTCTTGGTGTAAACCTGATGCTTCGATCGATGTTTGGAATCCTTTTACCTCGACTGCAAAGGAAGCCAGTTGATGAAGATTATCATGGGCGATAACTGCCAGGGCTTTCATACGGTTTTTTATTGCATACAGGATTTTTTCCGGTTGCCCGAAGAGTAACTTCAATGTCGACATAGCAGCTGACACGCAAGAAGGATGAACGAGAATATGCCGTACTGCGTGTAGTGCATTGCCTTTCAGACAGCGCTGCAATCGCACTAGATTTTCTGCATCTGAGAGGCCACAGACATTAGTTGACCAATCATAGGTGGAAATAAACAATGGCCATTCTTCCGGCCGACCTGAGAATTGAGGTAGCTCCCGTGGAGCTGAGTGACGTGCACTTATTTGTTGTGCAGACAAGTTAAATTGAGTCGACTGATCGATGTTGGATATATTGTTTGTGGGCGGAGGCGGTGTTCCTGGTAATCGTGCTTGTGCCGAGATGGCAGGAGCGGCTGAAGTAGTGGCGTTTATGCTTGAAAAGTGAAAGTTGTCGTCGTACATGTGTCGTAGGTTATTAATGCATGATGCTGGTAAGTTGGCGGAAGCTTGACTATTTGTGACTACGTTTGTCGCAAATATATTAGCGTTTATGTGGTCACTGTATGTCGGTGCTGTTTGCAGGTTACTGTCGCAAGACGTATATAATGTTGAGTGCAGTGGAACGTTGCTAGCGGCTGTGGAAGAATAATTCGCAGAAGTTTGGCGTGAGCCTAGAGCTGTCGACGACAGTGGTACTCTGCATGTTTCTGCCTAATTAGAAACCAATTGATAGGTATCGCTTGCGTCGTCTCTGCCAGCCATACGTTCTGGAATCTTATATTTTCTACCTATAAATGCCAATTTTAATTGTAGCTCTTCTTCTAATCGTTTTAGTTCAAGAGACTCATTTGGACGGCAAGGCTCTTTGCCACTTGCGGACGAAAGGGTGGAATCGTTGGGAACCTCATCGGTGGTTTCCAGGCCGTTGTTGCGTATGGGGGGTATATCGACGGGCGAAGGAGGTGACTCAGTGGATTGTTGATCTGTTGATAGTGAAGGATTCATCATACTTACCGCGAGGAATGCAGGTTCAGTTATAAAAAGGATGGTTTTCTGGTAGCTTGGTTCCAATGGTAGATGTTGTCCAATCAGTTCACAGATTCAAGATGGCATACACGTGTCGGTGCCTTTTGCCCTTTGTGTTAACCTCTTTAATGTAATGAAATTTAACTAATTTATTGTTATTCAAATTACAAAAGGTTAACGAAGACGATTTAAAGGCCAACAGAAATAAAGGAATTTTAAATTTGTTAAAGTAAAAGTCAATTTTATGTTTGTGATTTTAATCGATGTGAAATCGTTAAAATTCTTTTAGTTTTTTGACTATGTTCTGTTCCAGGCGGAAATAGAATGGCGCATGCCAAAGTGCAACGGAAAGAAGAAGAATTTTTACAAAAACAAAGGATAACAGTTAATGTGCAATGGTAATGAAATGTACATAAAAGTGCATTCAAATTAGATACAGCTCTGTTAGCCAGTGGCGGTTACAAGGGTATAGTCTAGTTGTGCGTTTGAAGTTCGGAAGTCGAACCCCCGGGTGTTGTGATAAAGTGCATACAACCAGAAAAAAAAATTATTTGTACAACGAACAAAAATCTATATATGTGAAATATTAACATTAATTAAAACATTAAAAATTAACCAAAACTGTTAAAAATACAAAATCAATAAAATAGTAGTAATCACAATATCATATATGTAAAAGACAAAACAAACTTTTTTATTTAAAATAAACCATTGAACATTAAACACGGGCCTTACGCCAGTGTATGTGGGCGCTAAGGGTATATTTACAAAAAGTTGTGGGCTTCCCCTTTTTTGTGAAATATCTATCTGTCCAAATTTGCGGTTAGATTTTATAAAATATTTTGAATCTGCTCTTTTTTCAAGTTTACTTATTTCTTTTTTCACCTCTGCACGAGTGCATGTCGCTTGAACCACTTTCAATTTATAAGAATGAGGGCCATTCTGCTGAACACGACTTACATAAATCTACTCTAATGATACAATATTTTAAATTTTACGAAACTGCTTTTATGTAATAAAAGATCCTGATATAGCAATATGAAACGTGCACAAAATTATTTTTTTCTTTTGGATTTTGGACTTGGACCAACATTATAATTACTGTCAGATACATATATATGTCTTCTTTGTAGTTAGTGTAATAGTATGTAAATTATTAGACGGAGCGCGGTAATTCACCAGATTTTCCCAAAAAAAATAACTTACTGTTAACTCAACTTGCTAAATCGACCAATTTATGTGTGTAGTGTCCTAAAGTGCATTAAACCCTTGACGAGTGGCAAGTTATGCCGAGTTTAGTGCAATCGACTGAAAGGTATGAACTTAGTAATATATGGGAGTTGCTAGAAAAAACGCGCATATCCGGTGAATTTTTTCAATTTTTTTTTTTGGATTGTAAAACGGCGTATATTCCCACTTTCATAAAATCCCTTTTTCAAGCGCATAACTTGGCCCTTGATTGAATTCAATGAATCGTCTTGAAAGATAACATGCTAAGATTATATGATTTAAGCTGAACAATTCTGTTTAAGGTAACACTTAAAAAACTTAACTCTGAAAATGAAAATGGATCACATTACCGATTCTGATGTTACCCATATATTCTAACTTTCATATATTTTAAGAAGTTAAACGGAATTCAGTCAAATTTAGCTCATATCATACTTAATTCTGAAAATGATTTTGCTTCTTTTATTGTGCATTAATTAAGATAATTTTTTGATAAGAACCTAGCGACTTAGTAAGTTTCATTTAGCTCAGCGAATATTTTTGGAATAACAGAAACGAATGTTGGGTAATGGTATTTTGAAAGTTGGTCCACCTAACTGAAATTTCAGCATTGGTTACCGTATCAAGTAGCATTTACCTTCATTTTTCAGGTAAAGGTGTAAATATGTGAATATCGTATATTAGCAGATATTCGCAAAAGTTAAATTACGCAATTATCTTTTTAAACTACTTCTGTTGCTCACTTTTTCTGTGTGTCACTTTGTCCTCATTTTAATGGATTGACTTGCTTCCTTCAACTGACTGCTTGCTGGAACTCTGTACTTTATGAGATGGGTTCAACAAAATTCCTGACTTGTGGATATATGAGAAATTTTCCTAGGGAAAATTTCGTCTTTAGAAATTAATTAAAGGTTCATATTCTGATCTTGACCAGATTAATTAACGTGAAGGGAATAGCTTGTTCATGATGAATTCTTGCGATTACACCAAACCAATTCAAACTATTATTGTAACCTATCAGGTTTGGGTTGTGCTAGTGAAAGCAATTTAACGATTTCCGTAATTAAATTTCTCCGAATAGGAATTGAATTCCAATTGGAAGTTTAATTTGTATTTATTTTATTTTTTGCTTAATTCAAGATTTATTTGGTTCAATCAATACGTAGATTTGTTGCTTTTTTGTACATTTAATTTGTTCTTCAGCTTCATTTGCCCCTCCTCAGCTCACTGGCATCATGAAATTTGTAAAATTGATTTCGTTTCCAGCGAAGCAGGAGGAGCCGGTAGATGCGCGATTTCAATTGCTAGCAGAGCGAAAATATACTTTAGCACCCGGAGAATTCATTATCTCCATCAAGGGAGGAATGACAGACATGTACGATGCCTGTTTGAGTGTATAAAGAATTACGCGCGCATATAACAACTGCATAAATATTGAGATGGTGGTTGTAAGAGCTGTAATGGCAGAAGCGGATACCGAAGGTCCGTTACAAAATCAATTAATTAATTGGTAAAATTAAGAGCTTTAATTACATTAAACGACATTCGTGCAACAATTGCCAATTGTTCACCTTGCTGTGAATACATTCGATTCACATTCAGCCGGGCTCAAAAAAATACTGATAGAGTTATTGGTCAAAACGGCTTTTAGATGCCCTTCATGTTCATTGTTTACAGTCAACCAACTAAGACTTATAGTGCAGTTTAAAGAACTTTAGAAGAAATCGAAACTATATTTTGTGTGTGTTGTAATGAATGTAATAAGTAGAATGGAATTTGGTGACTACCTGTCTGTAGCTAAGATAGGCACGAAATTGAGCAGTGCGTAATTAGTACAGTAAGGTAATATAAATTGTAGTAAAAAGAAATCGGATATTTTTACATGACATTGAAGATTTTAAATATCATAGTTAGAAGGATCGTCGAATCGACTCTCTGATTGTTATTCTCTTGGGAGTAACCAGATCCCTCTGCAGGATTTCCCAACCAGCTCATGACTTCCGACCTTCGGGCAAATATTCCCTGGCAATGCCATCAGACATCCGCTTGTAGCTAAAGTGAGAAGGCGACTAGTTGAGAAACCTAAATGGCATGCTAACACCGATGCGTCTTAGGCCAGCCTAGTGGTAGTTGGCAGCCCCAACACTAGGATCGGATGCAGTGGCCTGATAAGCCGCTTATCTTAAATTAAAATTATCATGAAAATACCGAAGAAAATAAAGAAAATAATAAAACGTATCCCGCTAAATGTTAATGACCCCCGCAAACCTTATAAGGACAATGATTTAAGGATATGCACCTGGAATTTCCGCATAAAGTCACATTTTAGGAGTGCCTAGAAGAATAATATGACTACTGGCCACGAAATTAAAATTGTTCTGGGAGATTTTAATCCCAAAGTAGAGAGAGAAGATGTTCCTAGTCCAACAGTCGGAAAATTCTCCTGATCATAACAGATTGATCATGAGGTAATAGAAGAAAGGCATGTTTCTAGTGTCATGGACGTGCGTGTGATTCGTGGTGCTAATATTGACTCGGATCATCACCTGGTTGCATCTAAGATACATACGAAATTAAGCAGTACGAAAAATGTTGGTAAGCAGAGTGTGCTACAACTATGGAGAGAGCATTTTTATAACCTCTTAGTTCCGGATGGCAGAACGATTGAGGATATTACTCCAATTATGGACGGCGGCTTAAATTGCCCAGGTCGGAGCCAAACATAGATCAGAACAGCAGTATTGCGACTTAAGAACAACAAAGTGCGGGCGCTGATGCCCCGCTAGCAGAGCTGGTGGCGGTGGTGATAAACAGCTTATAAGGTCCTGTCGAGTGTGATATGTGAAAGACTAAAGCCGTTTCAAACTGACTTGATTGAACCCAATCAGTGTGGCTTTAGACCTGGTAAATTAACAACTGACGAGATATTCACACTACGACAAATTCTGGAGAAGAGCCAAGAATAACAGATCGACACGTACCATCTTTTCGTCGATTATAAAACTGCCTTCGCAAAGGCTGTATGAGGTCATGTCCGATTTTGGAATTCCTACGCAGCTTATACGTCTTCGTAGGATGACACTGACTGACACGAAGTAATCCTTTTTACACCAAACGAGGATTTAGGCAGGGCGACAGTCTATCGTGTGACCTCTCCAACATACTGTTGGAGATGAGATGATGCAGTTAACACGTCCACCTGTAACAAAACCCATATGTTATTCGCATATTCAGATGACATAGACATCACTGACAAGGAACTGCGAGATGTTACTACAACTTTCTCAAGTATCGAGAAGGAAGCAGTGAAAATGAGTCTGGTGGTAAACGAGGACAAAACAAAGTTATTGGTTTCAACGAACAAAGGATCTACTCGTTTGGGACGCTGTGTGAACGTTGATAACAATAATTTTGAAGTGGTGCAAGAATTCATCTACCTCGGTTCCGTTGTAAACAAAACGAATCACGTCAGTCTGAAGATAAAAAGGAAAATATTGCTTGCTAACAGATGTTACTATGGACTAAGCAAACGATTCAATGATAAACACCCCTCTCCCCAACTGCTGCAGAAGTTGGATTTACCTGTCTTGTTTTATGATGCAGAATCCTGCGTTATGACGAAAGCGGATAAATCAGTACTGGCAGTTTTCGAAAGGAAAATACTCCGGAAAATATATGGACCCATCATCGTTAAGTATTATCGAAGAGTAACGGCGTAGCACGAACTATGAGCTGTATGAGCCATATGCCGACATCGATAGGACCAAATACTGCAACACAGAAAGTCTTCGACAACGAACTCGATGGACGGCGCAGAAGAAGGCGACCAAAGTTCCGTTGGAAGGGCCAGGCTTTTGAAATACTATCGAAACTTGGTGTGACGATTTGGAGGAGAAGCGTAATAGATAAGTATGTCTATTCCAGTCAACACCTAAGAAGAAGAAGAAGTTAGAATGATCCAATTTAGAACAAATGTGCACAATTTGATCATTTTCACAATTCGATAGTTTGTTGTGAATTTGAAGATCCATTGTGCACCACGGATAAAAACAATCGTCCATACTGATAAAAAAAAAACTGAGACAGCAAATTTTTATAATCTTCTTCTTAGCAAATTATTTGCCACAAAAATCATTCGTTATAGACATTGATTGGTGCCAGGTCCGGATTGTAGGAAGGACCAGGGACCAGTTCGTAGTAGATGGTTTATTGCCAATCTCACCAGACACACAGCAACATTTTTCTGACCGTCAATCCTGGCTTGGTCAAAGTTCGCGTCGACTCTCAGCAATTCTTTTCACTTGACGTCGTTTTAAGTGGTCAATATTTCGGTCTACGAGTTTTTTTTTTTTGCTCCCGGGCAATCGATAAAGTGCTTAGATGGACACTCTTGACGATATTCATTATTTAATTGGCGTTTTCGGAAAATTACATTTTTTTATATAAAAGTGATCAGAACGGAATCGACGAAAACAAAATTGCTCGTGGTTGGCTGTGACATATGCACAATCCACATTTTCGTTCACCTCGTGTTAGTTTTCGAATTTACGTTTCTAATACCATCTGGCGTAACCTGATCTCTCTTATATAACACCAGATAAATATTCTAAAACCATCTATTGAAAAAATAACAGATTTTATTCTACAATATTTTAAATAACTAATGATGTGGGGATTTAATGTACCATCTGCAAACGACGTGGAAATGTAAAACATATGTCTACTATAGTTTTTGAAATGTCTACGCAAATTTACTTAAACTGTGGACAGTGTAGTTTTTCTTATATTCTAACTCAGGACGTTAGCCCACCGGGTTCATTCCTTCAACGCAAAATGCCTAATTTGAAAACACTTACATTTTTGACTATAATTTCGAATTCATATGCAAGATCTATACAAATTCAACAAATTTCAGCATTCAACTCAGTTTAGTACAACTGGCTGTACTAAGTGAAGTTGCTAAGGTAGTGTGGTACAGTTGTCCTCCTCCTTTAAAGAAAGATTGTTCATGGAATTACACTTTGAGTCTATAGTCCTGTCAACAATAGTCGCATGATGTACGGTAAATCTCCAAATTATCATCCTACCCTCTGTTGCTTACATGATATTTTAAATTGTGCAGACACTGCAAAATACTTGGCGACACTGAGCGCAATAGTTAACGGTATAAGTAATAGATCCTGTAAAATTAGTACAACGGCAGAATCAATTTCAAATCCTATTAAAAATGCTTGTAAATACGAGGTGAGTTCAAAAAATAAGGTGAATTTTCAAATTTCGCGGGCTACGTACATTCGACTATCGATTATTTATTCATACAGCATGGCTAGTTTGTTTGTAAGAGGCATAAATGCGACAAGTGTTTTGCGTGTTCGGCGATTTTCTGCTATCGAAAAACCGGATCAAAGAAGTTACATCAAATTTTGTGTAAAAAAGTGGAATTAAGTGCTCGAAAACACTTGAAATGTTGACGGTGGCATACGGAAAGAGTACTCTGGGTCAAAAAAATGCTTACAAATGGTACAAGATTTTCACAGAAGGTCGAGAAGATGTGAATGACGACGGTCGCTCAGGACGCCCCAGCACATCAACAACCGATGAAAATGTTGAGAAAGTGAAGAAAATTGTTATGGAGAATCGTCGAATCACAATTAGAGAAGTTGCCATGCAATGAAGCGTGTGGCAGCGAAGTTCGTTCCAAAATTGCTGAATTTTGACCAAAAACAATGTCGCACGAGCATCGCTCAGGAATTGTTGAATGGCGTCAACGATGATCCAGATTTGCTTAAAATGGTCATGACTGGTGGTGAATCATGGGAATATGGTTATGACATCGAAATCAAAGCCCAATCGTCCCAGTGTTAGAGTCCATAAGAGGCAAGACCAAAAAAGCGTGCCAAGTTCGATCAAATGTTAAGGTGTTAATTACTGTTTTCTTTGATTACCATGACTTAGTGCATCAGAAGTTACGGTAAATAAGGAGTATTTCCCTGAAGTTATGCGCCGTTTGCGTAAAGCAATACGAAAAAAACGCCCGGAATTTGGGGAAACAAATTAAGGGCTTTTGCATCATGATAATCCACCTGCTCACTTATCTTTGCTTGTGAGAGACTATTTGACCAAAAACAACACCGTTATCATGCCTCAGCCATCGTATTCACCAGATTTGGCGCCCTGCGTCTTTTTCCTGTTCCAAAGAGAGTCCAGGGATATACTAAAAAGTGCATATCAGAACTGCTTCGAGGATTGGAAAAAAAGCTGGCACAAGTGTATTATATCTGAATGAAAAAATAAATGTCTTTTGAGAAAAATTAAAATTCACTTTTTTGAACACACGTCGTATGGTACACATTGCAATTAAAAATTATATTCAACAAAGGTTGGAGCATGTATTTTGATATCCTAAGGATTTATAGGCTCCATAAATTGGCTATATTGGTCCATAATTTTATAAAGTCTCCGCGCAAATTGAGGTATCAGTAGGGGTTAATCGGCCGATTTTTTTAATTTTAACAGGAATTATGATACAATACAATGGACAAACATCTAGGCTGCATCACATTACAGATGAGGACTTACAACTCTGAAATAGGAGGAATGGTTGGACCGATATAGCCAAATCTGAGAAAATATTAGGCGGCACCAAGTTTTGGAAAGTTCCATATTGTTTCTGCCAACCAGCTACCCAGTCAGTCAAACAGGCGGACATCGCCCATTTAAAACGTCGTGAAGCACATTTGGTCAAAAGGTAACAGATACTTTAAACGTGATCTTCAGGATATTACATTTTCGCTCATCAAATATTGTATACCTTCATTTCTTCCAGCTTTATTCGAGTGATTCCAAACAGTGTTTAGTGCAATATGTAGCTGATGAGTAATCGAAAGAGTGCTTATATGATTACTTGCCAATTTCCAATATTCCATCGACATTTTCAACAATTCGTGCACCTTTAAGATCAAAATTACCGGAACGGAATCGGCAAGACCAGATATTTTTAATTATGAAATATTATCTTCCTAACCCCATCTAGCGTAAGCAGATCGCACTTATCCAACGCGAGACAAAGTTTACTTAATCCATTTATTGGAAATATAGTGTTACCCATTTAGTGGTTTCAGTCTAGCCAGTCTAGCCAGGCTGTCAGCTGTTAAATACCAGTCATCTGAAGTGTTATTTATTTAGTGAATGGCTTACCATTTATGAATATGGATAGTTTAACAACCGAAGAACGCGTACAAATAGTTAAAACTTCCTACAGAAGTGGTGATTAAAACATGGACACTTTTCGTGCATAATTAACTGATTATGGTTATCATAATCGACCTGCTGTGCAGGGAATTGGCAAGATTAAAGAAATTTAAATATACTGGAAGCATTACAGATGTGGTCAGGCTTGTCCATCATTGCAATGTACACGCTGCCGAAAATATCGCTTCTGTTAGTGAAGTTATCGTCACATTATCACTTCGTCAATTTATCACCTAGATTCTGCCTGAAATGTACGAAAAAGTGGTCAAAAGCTACCTTAGAAGGATCCACTGCTACAACCAATCTAGAGGCGGTTATTTAAATGATATTGATATTTCGTAGTTAATGCCAAAGCGTTGTATTAAAATAAAAGTTTCATTGAAATCATAGTTCTACTCGTATATGTGTTTTATTTAACTTTACCGAAAAACGGGTAACCCTGGGTAATGTTTTTTTTTAATTATACCTTATAAGTCATCACATTACTAAGTATTAAAAGAGAGCGCCCAATTATGTGGCGACCAGTATGGAAATCATCCACGAAGAGAAATGACACAGCTTGCAAAATTGGATCGTAATGAAAAAACTTAAGATGAACACGTATCTTATACAGAATCATAATGATAATTATGTAAGTTTCGGCTACCTGTTCAAGTTTGCAACTGTCAAATTTCTTTGAAGTACATTGCGCACTTGCAAGCACAAAGTTTGTGAACGAGGTTGCGTTTTTGTTTCTTAAAAATGTATGCTAATTTGTCTTGGCCGCAAACTATCCTAGTTTTCAGAGACTTTAATGCAAAATGGGGGAAAAAATATTCTTAGCCATATTTAGTCTGCCTGACAACATTGTGGCAAACTAATTCAAACGGATATCGTTCTTCGCCGGGAGGAAAATGTTAGGAATTAGGGTCAGATTCCAATTAAAAAAAAATCATCAAGGCAACCTGGCTATCCCGTCATCATAATACGTGAAGCAAGATTTATCTTGTGGCAATAGATTATAGGAAGGGTGAAATCTTTGCTGGTTGCAGCTAAGGTATCTACAAGATTAATGAGACCAAAAGATAAAAAAAACAAAGCCCAAAGAAAGCTATGTACATGTTATTTCAACAAACTCTCTATTACTATTTATAGCACACGTTGTCAACGTAATGCGCTTTTTATATTGCAATTGCAGCAAAAATCGTACTTCGGTAAAGAATATCATTCGCCGACAAGTCCTGGAACGATGCAAAAAGTCACATCACGTCTGAGGAAAATGTTGTAGCAAACGAAGCAAGACGGTAGTTAATTGCGACAGGCTATAGGGGCACGCTATGAGGAGAATATAGCGAGGCGGATCGTGTTTTTAAGTGAAAGACGCGGCTGTGGAAAGTGCAGAAGAGGAAGAGTATATAGAAATGTGTAGAGATATAGAGGTAAATCAATAAAAATCGATCTAAAAGGATGCACTAAAGATTGTGTGGTTATATATAACCTTCCATAACTATCGTTGTCATTAAAATGTTTATCCTCATGTTGGTGCTTTTTGCTAAGATTTTTGAAAGTACAATTAAAAATATTATTTTGTTACTTTTATATAGTTTTCAAGAAATGGCCACAAATAATTTAAACTCAATAAAACTATTTTGAATTATAATGACTTTTTCCGATCCATTATTATATTATTGTTTTTATATTACATATTATATTAATTTCATGCAAGTTATAAATAATACCAAAATACGCAGTATCCTGTCGAGCTTCGAAAATAAAATTGCTAAAAATTCATTGCAAACTAATATCTCAACCAGCAATTACCAACCGATTTTATATTATAGATTATTAAGTTGGGAAACATGGTTTTCAGTTTTCATTATAATAGTAAATTTTATAAGCCAAATGGGTCGATTTCAATAGAAAGTGTAATAAAAAATTTTCAAAAATATATTTTACTGAATGAAGATCAAACTAAAGCATTTGATACATATTTGAAGTCATATGAACAATATGAATAACAAAAAAAAAATTAAACCAAGGGGGCTACATAAAATGTAGACCGGTTTGGTTTTATTTTACGTGGAAGAAGTTATTTATGATACGCGGGTAAGATCCAGGGTTTGGACTACTTTAAAACTTTTTACTGTCCAATATCGCTGACGGGTCTTAAAATACTAAAAGTCTAACCAAGCTTCTCCAACTCATACCCAAAACGTTAATGAAGGTCGCTCTGTCAATAGCCACTTCTCTATTAAAAACAGTGACACTAAAAATTGAGTAAGCAAAAATTTCCAACAGACTAGCTTTTAACTAACGAATATACATGCCGGACCCTACCAGCCCATGGGACCGTAGAAGTGCAGTCACATCGTCAGATTAGTATCAAACCAATACAGCATTTTAATCAGTTAAACTGACTTATATACACCTTCACCTAACGTCCTTTTGTTTTGCTGCAAAAAATGCTCTGAAGTAAAGCACAAGAAAAAAAGGAAAGTTTTTTCTTAGTAATTGATAAATTAGGATATGAGAACGAAAATTGACTACATTGACATGTCCTCTTTGGTAGATCCCATAAACATTTTTCCATTTTCCGAAGTTCAACCTTTTCTCTGTAATTTCTTAATAATCAGTTTCAGCAACGTAGATTTTTATCCTTAAATTAATTTGTAATGTGTGGTAAAATTCGATAAAAAAAAAACAATGTGGGGTTAACAATGCGCTTTCTGGTACTTCCTTACGAATGGCTGATTTAATTTACATGATCCTGACCTCATACCCACAGTAAAATTTGGTACACACCATGTGCTTCATTAATTTATTTCCGAGAATGAAGACGGATATTAAGGACACAGACCTTCTGTTATCTCCTACACAAGCTTATCGATTTATCCAAATTTAATATTAGCTTTGTAATCCCTGTTTGTCACTGTGTTGTATTGCCTTATAATGCTTGGTAAAATTTAAAAAGAACGGGCTCTCAAATACGCCCCATAAAAGTTTTCTAATTTAATCCACATATTCCTGGGTTCAAATCTTTTAACCAATTGCAATTTATTAAACACAATTTAGCGCTGTCGATTAGAAAACACAATTCTGCGCATCAGTGCAGACAGCTCCAAGTTTATTAGTGTACCATAGATATCAATTTGGTGATTTATTAAAAATCGATGGCTAATCTATAATTTCTAAGTCTAAAACTTCAGAATGTTACGATTTTGCTTATCGATTTATCAGGCACCTTCTGCACCTCTCATACTGTTTCATCAACGCAAAATGATGTTGGGTGAAGGTGTATGTAAGTCAGCTGCCCCAACTGAAATTTGTATACATGTATTTACCAACAATGCACGCACGATTTCTTAGAAATATATATGAGTTGTGGTGGGTCCATGCCTTATCTGCCAACTATCACCGTCGTAGCTTTTGATTAACTAATAAATTGAAATATCTTTGAGAAATCACTTCAAAAGTGTGTAATTCTAGAGGAGGTTTCAAATGAAAGACAAATTTATTCACACTTGTGCAATGTACAGGATGATATACAGCGTAACGACCAGATAAGTGGTCGTGTAAATATTTTCCATCCATCATTCCTAAAATTATTACAATTCCTAATAAGCTATATGAATTAAGATTGCTCCCTCCGATATGTTTACATAGTACAAAAATACGTCGCTTTTACTTAGCAAATAAATAGTAAAACTGTTGGAAACAATCCCGAAAAACCACCATTTTTAAAGATCCCTTGAGTGGGCATTTGTTTTTTATACCAGGCCGAAGGTATCCAGTTTTCAATGTAGCCTGTCTATGACTATGAATTTTTTTTCTGCAATATTTCAGCCTACTGGTTAAATAGTCCGGTCCCTATTAGGCCCTCAACAAACATATGTGGGGACAAACGGATATAAATCGGTATATATACTTGTGGGGTTTCAAACGAATATTTTTATTTGCATATTTGAAAGAACGAATCATAACAAAGTTACAGCCTATACCCATAAAACGTTCAGAACGGAACATGAGCGAATAGTTTAAAAATGAAAGCATTGGAAATAGAGCTTTAAAGTGTGGAAGAAATGTTTAATCCATTGGTTCGTGCAAAAATATTAATTTTATGGTAATCGTAGCCAATTGTAATATAGGATCTTCTAAGTAGTTATTTGCTTGTTTGATGAATAAATTGATAAATTGGAAACATCCAATTCAAAAGCATGAATGTACTGGGGAAAACTGAGCGTTTCGAATACATGGCTTATCCCATCGTACATTGTATCGCTTTTGTCTTTCATTATGCAGCTGGTAGAAATTTGAATTCGTAAATTTGCGATCTACTTATGATTTGCATGTCCATGATGGTTGATGAATATTGCCACCAGACCTGTTATGACAGAACTGGAGCGAAAAATCCCCAATATGTTGATTTTATTCCTTTGAAACAGTCTGATTATAATATCCTGATCGATGTAAATATGGGTACACTGTGGTATAAACGTTTGTAACCTAGATGTGGGAAACTTCACCGTATACATTCCACTCATATAAACGAAAATCGTCTTCCAAATAATACCTTGTAAGCGTAAATTCTGAGTAACATTTTTCAAATGATTGCTTTCCAATAATCAAAAGTTTCCAACTGTCATTACATGTGGTCCAAATATTATGCCTTTGATCCCTACATTTCACAATGCACAAGTAAAATAAATTGAATAATGCATGCAGTAAGCAATGAATGTGCTGTCACATCTTCCACATTCGATTAGTATTATTAAAGCACTTGGATCGCACAAACGAGTTGTCGCAAGCGTTATGACGATGATGGCATTCCATAGGACTCATTGTAGCAACTACATGCTGTGTGTCCTAGAACTACGTATGTGCAAGTCCACGTGTACAGATGTGTAGTATTGGACTAAAGGATAAAATCATCATCATCAGCATCGTTACCTCAGCCTGTATCCAACGTATGATGATGGATCAGAGGACACTGATATCATTCGCCTTGTAATGTATTTAAGTGTACGGTTGTTGATGAGCAAATGTCGGTGATGTATTTTAAAACATCTCGATTCATATATAAATCAAATAACTTATTAATTGAATTTCCTCAATAATTGTATGGACATGGCATTGATTGAAATATTTTTGGTTAATATTATATATGTGTATGTCATTATTGAAATAGCTTATATTTCATATTTTAGTTCATATTTGCAAAATGGTTAGTATAGAGAGTGTAGGATTTCCTGTGGATTATTGTCATCAGGAATTATTCAATATGAAGTTCCGACCACATCCCGACGCAAAAATCATATATTCGCTTTACTTCTCAAACGTCATAAATGAATTTACATTTTAAACATATCTTTTCTCGATAGTTGTTTCCAAAAATCGGGTTTTGGAGACATACTAAAAATATTTTGTTTTTGGTAAACAGAATTTCGATAATCTACTGGATTATTTGATGCGGTTATAATACCCAGAAGGAAACATCTAAAGCACCAGGTAGGTATCTTTTGGCTAAATTCGGTTCATGACAGTCTGTCTGGCTGGTAGGCATAATAGCAGTCGCAAATGGGTATGAAACTTTTCAAAACTTTGCACAATCTAATATTTTGCCAGATCATAAGAATTGTAAACAGGCTATATCGGCCCATCCCTTCTGGTAAACTATTTGCCGACATTTAGTTTTCCCCAATGACTTCCCATTCCATACTGTATTAACTCGAAATGTTTGCTGTTATTTGTATTGGTTTACAACATGTAATTCATGATAGAATTTGAGAAAATCAATCACACTCCTTTTGGTATCTTCCACAGAAATGATTGATTCTTATGCTCATAAATTTGATCAACATAAATTTAATCAAATTTTGTGCATGTTGAGCATGTGTGAATTTATGGTTTCGATATGAAAGTGAACGACATTGTCGTGTCCTTTCTTTTTCAAATTTTCGCCGGTATTTTGGTAAAAAGTGATTGAAATGGAACCACTGACCAGACGAAAAGGGCTAAGGCTAGAATTATGAAAATTGGTACCCTCATCTGCCTTCATCAGTAAGAGTGTAATTTTGGGACATTTTTACTTCATTGAAGTAAAGTTAACCTGACAGCATACAGGAAATTATTTTTTGTATTTTCATGGGATAAAATAGGCACGGGAAAAATAGTGTTATTAATGATCGAATATCATAGCAAATGTAGTGAAATTTCTTACTGTATGGTTGCTCAACAAAAAAAAGGTGTAAGGCAAAGGTAGAAGAGATACAAGAATAATATCATTACCGATATCAAATGGCTAAAACTCAAATCATGAAGTTATTTTCGGGGGTAAAACATAACAGAACTAGGACAGAACAAACGGGTTACGCTGAAATCACAAAAAATAATAACAATATTTCTACTGCCAGGTAGGAGAGGAAAAAAGAGCATTTTTTTTGGAAATCATACTTCAAGGGGATGAAACAGTTACCGCAATGTTGATACACTAGACTGGAACAAAGTTAAAAAAAAAATAAATAAAATCGGGAGTGTAAATTCCTCTGTCTAAATATGTGCGCGATGTAGAGCATTTTTTTTTAAATAAGGAGGGAAATTAAGAAAAAAAATTAAATAAAAAAAAAAAAAAACACTGAAGCTACTCGGTACATTTTTTTGTTTGAGATCGTAGTCGCACAACATTAGCAAGTATTTGGAAGTACATTCTTTCATGATATAAACAAGGAAGAAACAAACTTAAATAGCATAGCCGAGTGAAGGTAAACGGCGGAAATCGAAGTCTTGAAATTGAGGTCTCGGAGGGCAATAAATGGTTCAAATATTAAACCAGACTAGATCTGATGGCTCTCCTCTTGTGAACATAAATAAAGCTTTTTCGAAATTCCTATTCCTAGGCATAGACGACAGCAAACAAAAACGATGCCATCAGCTAAACAAATGAGTTGCACTGGTAATAAATTAAGTTGTGTTTTCTGCAATTTGAATTAGCAGGGTTCAGCGGGATGTGGGACAAAAAATAGTACCTAACTAAATAAGTTGTTGGAGTTAAAATCGTGGAAATTGAAAATTAATTTTCATTTAAAATATAAATCACGCGTACGAAGTAGCTAACACTTTATAGGAGACTGCATGAGGTAAGGAAAATAATATACTATAAGGAAAATTAGGTGGGGCCAAAGTAACCCTTCTATTACCATGACTATATTTCTCCCTCATGTGCAAATTGCCCTCATTGAAATTGTTTTATTACTCAGAAAGGGTGCGTGTCACCGCCCACTCAACACAACATTTTAAAAGGCTATATCTTATGAACTATTATAATTGCCTTGCATTTCTTGAATGAGACATGGAAGATCTTCTCACATTCAGTGAGCGCAAATAAATTCTAATTTTAGACTCAGTCAACGGGACCTACAATTTAACGACGATTTCGAACGTCACAATTGAGATGTATTTACAAGACTTGTCGATAACTAAACAACTCGAAGGTTCATCAGACACATCAAGTTGATCGAAATTAAAAAAAAAAGTAGTTGACGTGGTTGAACTTGCGATCATGCGAACGATAGTCGGGTGTAGTAACCGTTGCGCCACGGTGCTACTGATATGGACAGACATATTTTTTGGGCACCGCTAAAGTTTTTTGTAAAACACAAATGAGGAGCCTAATGGAAGGAGGATCTTAATGGAATTTCATAAAATTATAGTTATACTAAATTTTTACAGGGTCTGCTCACGTATAGAAATGGCTGAGCAAATGATCGTGACATTGTAAAATCAATCCAGCTTCTCCTTTAGCCAGGAAATTAGGGGCTATTATAGTGTTACGGTCATAGAATTTTTTTTTTCACATTTCCAATACACGTATACGAGTATACGTGACATTTTCGCAAAACTTGCCTTACTTGGGATAAATGCAAAAATTAGGAAAAAAACCATTGAAGAAATTTAGACAATTTTACTAACTTATGAATACGCTCATCCTATGTTTTCTTAGACAAATTTAACAGTCTCATTTTGTAATTTGTATAAAAAGTCAAAAATCCGAAAGATATATAATAGATATAAAATTTTCGATCATTTTGAGACATGGCTAACATTTTTAACATGCTATTAGATTATTCGTAGCATGAGTAGATATGACAAAAATATTATGGGTTTCAAAGGGTGTAGAATAAAATGTCGAAAAAATGAACACAAACTCACAATTTACGTTATTGCCTATTTAAGGAAATGAGATTAGTTCGTCCAGTTACAGTTAGAATATAGAAAAAACTGAAGTGTTAACATTTTTTATTTCAAAGTAATGCCCCTTAAGTTAGATTGTCCTAATACAAGATGAAGTATGACGACTTTTATCATTTTCAATCCTAAACCATCGCTTGTGAAACTGCCACCACTGGCACAATTTATTTACCATCTATATAGATTTGCTCAAATTACAGCAGTCATGCACACTGCGAACAATTACTATGGATGAACCAACAGAGAAATTCCAGGCAGGTAAACTAACATACATACACCTTCTCCGAATATCGTTTTGTGTATGCTCTGAATTAAAGCAAAACAAAATTAATGAAAATTGTAACACTTTGAAGGCCTCCGCCTGGTAGTATTGGTAGTGTAGTCATCCATTTAGTGGTTTCAAAACATTACGTGTGGCAAGACTTTGAACTGTTAAATACCTGTCATCTGAAGTGTCGAAGCTTTGCCATTTACGAATATGGATCGTCTAACAACTGAAGAAAGCATAAAAAGTGTTAAAACTTACTACAAAAGTGGTTATTCAGACGTAAACACTTTTCGTGTATTACGTGATAATCAAAATACCGTGTAAGTATTTGGCAAGATTATAAAAAATATTTGAAGATGCTGGAAGCGCTGTAGATGTGGTCAGACCGTTGCATCATCGCAATGAGCGCACTGTTGAAGATACGGCTTCTGTTAGCAAAAGTGTGTCGAATAATCCGAAATTATCGATTTCATGGCGTTCTTAACAATTGGGCCTATCTTGGGGCTCATTAGGGCGTATTTTTCATTTAGATTTGCACCTCCACCTAAAGAGTCCAACTCATGCTGCAATTAAAGCCAGCTGACCATTCACTATTCAGTAAAAGGCTTTCAATGCTGATTTTTCGATCAAAATTTTCTTCAGCAATGGAATTTATTTCTCATTCGGTGGTGACGTTAACAAGCGCATTATGGTCTGGAGGTGTCATTGGGCTGTATTTTTTCGAAAACTACCTCAAAAGAATCATTGCTGCAGCCAATTCGAAAGCAGTCGTTTAGATGACATTATATTTCGTACATATTGGCAAGGTCCGAGCGTTATAATAAAATAACATTTTCATCGAAATCATAGCTAAACGTGTGTTTCATCTAACTTGAACACGAAAAATGGATAATCCGCACCTTCATTATTTAGACTGAGGGTATAACGAGGGAAGGCTTAACACAAATCACAACACAACTAACATCAACCAGCATCAAATGTTACTGTAGTTAACAATTGTTGGATTGTAGATTACAAAATGATTTCCATTATTCGGTCCGTATTTTTTCGTATTTCAGATATAAAATTGAATTTGAGATTCGGTACTATATGTACATCCTTGGTGTTGTCATATTTTCCAGTTAGAAAATGTATAATTCTGGCTGCTTGTTCTGATGAAAAACTGTCTTTAGCGTGAACTTGGCGCAAAACAAAGTATCTTATCATTACTAACTGTATGAGGCAACTTTGATGCAAAATAACTGTAAAACTATTCTCATGAAAAAAAACTTTGAAAAAAAATAACTAAATTCTCCCTGGAGAGCCTAAAATCATTCATTAATTCATTCGTTGTGGGTGGAGACTACACTCATTCAATGCACCTAATTTGAAAACCCTGGGGGTGCTAAAAATAAGTTCAGAGGGACTAAGAACCCAGCACCCCCCTTGTCACGCCTATGGATTCAGAATATGAAGAGTTTATTAAATTTTAATTAATTTAACTGAAATATTCAATAAAATTAATCTACAAAATTCAAATATAATAAAGGTAAAGATTTATTGAATCTTCTTGATCTTTGAACTTACATTAAATTGGTTACTAAAAAAAATATTCTAATACATTACATTTTCATGAAATAGTAAACATCTCGCCCAACTATTTACGCCAGTCTTGATTTCTTGCGCTCACACAAAACAGCGTGTTATAGATAAAATTTTGTAAATTTTTAAATATTAATTTGTAACTTAAATATAAATATTTTTTAATCAGTTGCTCTATTAAACACTTAGTTCAGTTAAAAATTCAACATTAAAACACGTCATATTATAAAACTCCTAACCTAAAAAACTCGTAAAACTTTTGTTTTACTTTTCATGTCTATCGAAAGGTCGAAATTCGACTTCTCATATATAGGGTGTTTTTTTAATCGTAGTTTTTTTTAAATCGAATAAAGCACTCAGATTGCAAAATTTATTTAATGGAATCGATAAATTGGTCATCGCCATTTAATTTTTAAAGATAATTTCATGAAAATGTTGTCCGCGGCTCCGTCCCAAAATGTCCATTCGGAAGATCCAATTTTTCGTCACTTTTTCTAGCATTTCGGCCTGTATTCCACGAATAACGGGTGTTATGTTATCTTGTAAGGCTTCAGTAGTGTTCGGCTTGCCCACATAGACTAACGACCTCAAATAACCCCACAAGAAATAATCAAGAGACGTCAAACGCATAATCTTGGGGGCCAACCCACAAGGCCAAATCGAGAGATAAGCTGCTCATCAAATTCATTCCTCAACATATCCATTGTTTCACGAGAAGTGTGGAATGTTGCACCACCCTGATGAAACCACATGTCAACCAAGTTCAACTCAGCCCACACATGCCCAATCGCTGTGAACGGCGACGAATTGGCATTTCACGATTGTCATTAACACTGGTCGCTACGGCTGCAATATTTTTTTTCTTTACCCACTTTCCTCATGCGAGTCGATGGTTTTATGTCCAACAAAGTAAATTTGGTGCAAAATTTGGAGATAACAGCACGAATTGTTGATTCAGCAGGTCGATTGTTACGACCATAAAATGGTCATATCAAACGATGCACATTTGTCACAGAGCACGAATTTTGATAAAAAGTTTCAACGATTTTCAATCGTTGCTCGTTTATTAGTCTTTCCATAATGAAAGGGCAGAGTATACTGTACACTTTTCACTTTGACAGATGACGTTTGGACGCCATTACCAACCAGTGCTGCCAACCTGAAAAACTTAAATCTTAAAAAATCAGCCTATAAAAAAATCGAAAATGCGATTTCTCATATATTGGTAAAAGTCGAAGTCGAATACATCAAATATAGATCGCTAATGTTTTCCATTAATATTTTCGTCATTGAGCTCATCAAAAATGCACTCACCACATGGAATGTTTGCATATTTATGTATTCTGTCTCATTCCAAATAGTGAAATCAAAACATACCAATGGACATCAAATTCCTTACATATGTTATCATAAAAATTATTATCACAGATTGCAATTAAATCACACAATAAAACGCTGAATTTATAAAATATCGCTACACCACCAATGGCATTTCGCATTTAAGTATTCTTCCGCTGTAGATACATAATAATGTCATATTACATAATTATATTGAAAATACCAACTACTACATTGCATTAAAGCCTTAGGATATTCGAATATCTGCGTAAAACAAAATTACGCGTTGAGAAACAACAAAGACAAATCGCAGTCTGAAATAAATGACAAATTATTTCATAATATATTTTTATATCGTATCATTTTGATGCATCGTGGTATTTTAAAAACAATTTGGTATACGAGTACAATCAATCTCAGTTTTTCAGAAATTAGCAATGTTTTTGAGTTTTTGCTTAGGAAATATGCTTAAATCAGTATATTAACACACGTCAGAAATAAATTCCAAATTGTCATTTGGCTGTTGCTGTATTCAGACTCGAACAACAGTTTGGAAGAGTTTTAATTTCGGAATTCAGGTTAACATTGCAATAATTTTTAACAATAAGCGTTTCATTTTTGTCATTTCAAGCATCTTTTCGTTACCATGAATGAAGTAGCATCGGTTTTTCCAGCCATCGCTGTATGTGTTGGGCTATCAATCACTGCTGAATACCATCTACTCGTTGCTTATACTCGCAACGTGGTAATTTCCGTTGACGGTTTGCCTTTTTGACGAATGCGTCATTAGCAAAGTTTTTATAAAATGTATGCAAGTTTTAGTCAACAATCAAAGATTTGAAAAGTAAAGTTACCACTTTATACTTTTGTATTTAACATTTCCTCATAGTGGTTCATACAAAAATAAGGTTTATTGTAACCATATTTAATAAAAAAAATAGTTTTAAAAACGAAAATCAATTCAAATTACGAACACAAATGGTTATTCGTTTACTTTTCGAACAAATTGTATGATTCGTTTTATTGATACACACTGTAAAAGATTATTCACTGAAGTTTTTTTATTTACCTATATATTTTGGAAATGAAAATGGCTCACGCTAATAAAGCTATCAGCAAAATAAGTCGCACGTGCGTACTCAATTGACAATATAAAATTGTTTAAAATAGGATACTTTTCGAATCTTGAAAATGTGTTAATTATGTTGGAAATATTATCAAATTATGGCCAACAGTAAAAGTTGGCAGAGGTTAAGTTGGTTTAAAGTTATCAAATGAATTACCTATATTTCTATAGAACCGGAACCAATTTTCCGTAACTTCCACTGTGTATTTTATTTTGAACAAAACAAGACCATTCTAAAACATTTCTATAATTCTCTAAAATTTAATTAATCGAAGCCCAAAATTCGGTAAAACTATGTTTTCAGAAACAGTTTCTGACAAAAAATACCGGTTAGCCCGCTTTTGATTCTAAATACTCAAGTTAGCGGACACGTGAATTGATCCAATGATTGACCCAACTTTCTCCCTTTTAAACCTAACAAGATAACATTTCAAAAGTCTCTAGTCATCAATTTAGTATGCAGCCGTTGTTGAACGTGGTTAATCTTTCCTTCCCATGAATTGAAAAATGAATTTTGTACAGTAAATTAAAGTATGAATTATCAATTATAAATTGAATTGAAAAATGAATTTGATAAAGTAAAGCAAATTACGAATTCGAAATTATGAATTAAGTTGAAATTTTTAATTGAATTGCATTCAGTTATGTCAAATTACACTGAATTAAGTTGAATCGCTCGTACCAAACAATATGTAAATATTGTAAGTCGTAAAAATTAACTATTCTATTTGCTTGTGTAAATACCACTTCAAACAACCATGTAACTATAAAACCCCCTATTTTGGTACGCCCATATGATAACCCGGCGGGGCACTAAGGGCTCCCGGTTGAAATCAGCGAGATACTTGTACTATTTTTCCGCCAACCGAACAACTTCGCCAGCCGCCCTCAACATACGAATAAAACGTGTAATAATGTAAGTTAACCGTAATCTTATCCTCATCTCCAATACGAAACCCCCTCGTAGGTATACAATTCTTCCACAAAACCTCCAATCTCTCTCACGGAGCCTAAGTTCCTAATTAAATCTTCAGACCAAATCTGACAGATTTACACACTGACATTTGCATTTTACGGACGTTAATTAGTCAACTTCAGTACTGCAAAGAATAACATAATATTGTGACGAAACATATCAATGAAATATTTTGTGAAAGCAGCATTCTGTGCTTTTGTACCTCATATAAACGATAGTGTTATTAACGTCTCAAGGAAAAAATTAATTATGCTGAGTCACTCCTTGTTCTTTTCCCGAAATTTCCCAGGTTTTTATATTCAAAGTCATTCTTTGACAGCCAAAATGCAGCTCTTCTCATATAAATGACTAATTTAGCCTATATGTTCTTAAGTTTATGTCTCATCTTCAGTTGCATTAAATTCGACCAAATTTGGCACATGTCAAACATTTGGGTTTGAGAAAGGATTATACTGCATTGCCTTACCGGCAAGGTAGCCCAGTAACCTCTCTTGAACACGAATAAATCTTTAACAAATGGTTTTAAGCAATTTTATCAACAAGGAAATGTAATTATTTTAGAATATTTTGGATTTTCTAACTTTATACCCGAAAATAGGACATTTAAGTGTAGTGAATTTTACAATTTAAATTTATTGAGTTGAATAATGTATATTATCCGCAAGATATAACGTCAGGTTGGACATTAGCAATTTGAAGCCAAATCTGTAACCTTTACAAATGATTATATTCGGCTTGGATGACCAATTTTCAGTAGTCCTCATTGACCTGAGTAAATCCGTACTAAGCATGATTTAATTTCAACAATTACTGTAAACTTTGGAAATGATAAAATCAAGCTATGGCGGTCCCTATGCATGGGGCTGTATTAAATCATGAACCGACATTTTTAATTTTCAATATGCGTCTACAACCAAGTACGAGCATATAAACAAAGTTTTGTTAATTTGCTTGCTTTTGTTTCTGGCTTCGAGACGCAACATTTGGCTCGAACGATCTGTTTGTGCGGAAGCTTTATGAAATCATGAATCGACATCGTCCTTTTTCTAATGGTTGAATACAGTTTGTTTATAATCTCCGCCTACAAAGAGATAGATGCATGGACATTTCTAGGTCTTATCAGAAAGTCTGGTAAAGTCAATTGGAATAAGCATTGTTGGGTATATCACTTGTAATTCAAAGCACTAAATCAATATACTTTCTATCACATGTGGTGTAGTACGGTAGTCACTGGATTATAAAATGAAAGCGCTAGTTCCAATTTTAACATTTGCAGGACCCAAAATGAAGGAAACGCTAAAAAATACAAGTACATCGCTGACATACTAATCTACTCAAACAACAAACAAACGCCAAAAAGAAAAACCACATTGCAAGAATACTTTAAAAGAATATGTATGTGTATGTGTTTTACAGAGCTTTTGCACTCGCATTTATATTAATAGACAGAAACTAATGTTTTTGACGAAAATATGAAAATGTGTGTGTCTATTAACGGTTTTCACGATTATCCGTGTTGGCGCGGCCCCAAGAAACCCGCATAATCGTGATCCAACTGTATTATATTTTTAAGATTATAAAAAGAAAACTAAAATGGTACGCCTCATTCAGCCCATATTATGGTCGTATTTTCCTGACGACCTACATGCTATAATTCTATGTATGTCGACAGAGAATATGAATATGTACACACGATAATTCATCCCACTTCTAGAAAAGATCTTATTTCATCCTGCCGATGTACATCAGGAAGGATTAATAAAATGTTGACGATAGCTATGGCTCTTGAAAGCGTAAACGAACGTTCACCTGTTTAAAACACAGCCCGAAAGGACCTATTTGTATATGGACTACATTAACCATTTATTCAGGGTTGTTGTCTTCGCAAAGATATCAAGTCTAATATAGCCTCTTAGAGCTATGTGTATTTTGGCAACAGAGTGTGAGGCCCACAATTCTAATGCAGCATGTGTCTGTTGCTTTTTACAACGCCCATTTGAAACGCTTACCGTGTTATTAATTTCTCTGCTGGGCAATTCATGTCTAATCATTTGGAAATTAACAATGTGGGCAACATATTGGCGTAGAGAATGATTAAACATAAGCAGTGCTTTGAATTAGCATATGTGGTTTTAATGCATGGGATTAACATTGAATAAATAATGAACATACTTTTTTTTCTTACTACGACACGACTCAATTGGCAGTGTAAAGTATTGGCTCTTTGAGGTTTCACATTTTGTAGATTTCATTGGGCCTATTCAATAAATCCTTGTTTTTTTATGAGTTGTTTATGTGACAATATAGTTCAACAACGGAATACGTCAATGCGTAAATAAATTATAATACTTCTTCATTCCCTCATTAAAAATGTTGCTGGTGTTCCATCTGTCTGGGATTGTGGGCACGGCATTGGCAAAAGTTCTGCCCTAGCGCACCTCTTCCAAAATATTTTACCCAAATTACGATATTATTTCCGCTAGATACTTATCTTGAAAGGTCCAACATATTGTATGTAAAACTTATCGGGGCAGATGTGGTGTTATCCTAATTTGTCAAACTGAAAATATCATTAATCTAACCAAATGTGGCACCAACACAGTTTGTGTGCCATTCCACAAAATATAGAAACTGTTATGAACCCATAGAATGGCCAGAATGCTCACTGCGAAGAGTTGCCAATGCTCTTTAACCGACATTCATACAGCAACAACTTGAGCCAATTGGAAAAGCAGCAGCATTCACAATGACAGCGACGGGAGCAAAAAAAAGGGAACAACTCTTGAACAGAACATGAAATGTCTGAAATGTTCAACTTTTTGACAAATTAAAAGTGTGTTGAGTACGGCTGCGAGTACTTGTAAGTTGCTTTTTCTTTTTGTTGTATTCTGTTTTAGTTTTTGGGCAAATAATAAACAAACACGGCTAACAAACACACTTAACTTGTTTTGGGGTCGAGACTGACAGTTATGCCCAAATTAAAGCAGCGTCAACACAACAGCAGCGAAGTGACAAAATTAAAAAGTATCTCTGAATGCAAAATGTTCATTCCATTCGTTAGTGGTTGACTCAATGGACTACAATGAAAGTACGAAAACTTCAGATGAGCGGTTTTTGTTTGCTCGTACTTATGGTGACAGGACCTTTGTTGTGAAGGCTGGCGTCTGCGACAAAGTATTTGTAAATTTTGAGTTAAGTAGTTATTATTTATGTGTGTGTCGGTGTGAATGGTAGCGAATGGATGCTTTTTGCGTCATTTTTTGCCACAAAAAATATTTCATTTGTGTCTTTTCACAATTTGCACAAGGACATCATTTGGGCTCATGATGTTTAGGGCCTGTTTGAAATCTAGCAAAATTAATATTTTAGAGCCATGAGTGGTTAGCCGTCAACCAGATAGTTGCAATTCGTAGTGAGAGTGCAAAAAGCTAGAGACTTGCTTGATTCCACAGTCAAAAGCGCTCTCTATATGTTTAGTTAATGGTTAGTAGTAAAGTCGTAGTTGTTTTAAAAGGTCGAAGAACAGAACAATAAATCTGTTGTGGAATTCGGTGGTCAGATTTTTGTTTACATTTAATATTCAAATTCATATCTGGGCATTTCCCATTGCCAATATACGAAATTTTCCGAAAGCGGTTTTTGGAATGTTAGACGTTCATATATAATGTAATGTAATATATAATGTGTAATATATGGTACACATAATAAATAATATAATATATGTAATATATAATATGTAATATTAAATTAAATTCCCGCTGTTTGCCAATAGATGGCGCCATCTGTAAGTGCTAGTATATTCTGCCATAATCTAAACGTCATGAGCCAGGCTTAGGGTTATGGTGAACATACCGCCTCGACACAATATTAATTTTCTTTTGACGTCATATTCTTTTGGTTGTGTGAAGTATTGATTTTCTTCCTTCAGTCGAAGAAAACAGCGGCTAAAGTTTATGGAAAGTTTTAAAACTTTTACGGAGATGCTGCTTTAAGTGAAACAACGTGTCGAGATTTATTATCCCACTTTAAAGACGGTGATATTAATGTTAACGACCGTTCACGTGGAGGAAGACGAAAAACCTTCGAAGACACTGAACTAACTAACAAAAGCAAAGAAGTTGGGTTCATTGTTTTTTCGTCTGTGAACAACTGCTTCAGTGACAAAAAAAGGAAGGAAACGGGTGATGGAAAATGGATTCATTATTGCAATCCAAAAAAAAGAAAGTAATGGGAGCCGCTTGGTGATGCTTCTACGTCGTCGCCTCGGCTGAATATTCGCTATGCGAAGGTTGTGCTCTGTGTTTGAGAAACCATCAGTCGGGATCGGTATCGACTTCAATAAATGCAATTGTGCCGAGCCCACATTACGCCAAGAGACACGGAAAAGTAATTCTTAAGCAAATCAACGATCGGCCTCACGTGTCCAAGCCCATTAAAACTTCCCGGAAACGCTGAAACGGGTAGTCTTATCCAATCCGCCATATTCTGCAGATATTGCGCCGTCCGATTATCACTTGTTCGATCGCACACGGTCTGGCTAACCAGTTCCACTCATATGACGACATCATGGAATCGCTAGATTCGCGATATCCTCAAAATATGAACCGTTTTACGGAGACGGAATTCGAGCTTTACAAGAAAAATGAGAAAAAGTAGTAGCTGGCGATGAGCAATCCTTAAACGAATCATTTTTGACATGATTTTAAAATAAAGTTGAATTTTTATAAAAAAAAGAAAACAGGGACAACTTAGTTTTACATTATATAATATAATATCTATAATATAATATAATATAATATATGTTATATAATATAATATATAATCTTTAATATATAAGATGTAATATATAATACGTAATGTATCATATATACCTATATATACAAAAACAGCCAATGGAGTACATGCAACACTTCTATTAATAAAATATTTTGATCTACTTTTCAGTGCCATTTTTTTGTATGGGAGACGAACCTCGTAAAAATAGCAATCAATATTCGAATAATGTCAAAATTGGGGGCATTTTTGAAATCCCATATTGAAAAATTCGAGGCGGATATCATAGCTGTATCATGAATGATAAAAGTTGATGCGTTCTCCGCAATATAACTTAAGCTCAAAGAGGCAAGTGTGCGTTTTGCTCATTATTGTGTTGATAAATTCCAAAAATTGAATTTCTAGAAATTTCCAAAGACTTTTAACAGGTGATGAAGAATGACTTCTTGACAGTGACTACGAAACCAAACAACAATTTTTGATGTGGTTCCCAATTACTTTACCAGAGAAGTTGTAGCTTTCATTTCTGTGGAAACTAGAAAAAAGCAAACATATTTAGCACGCGTCTTCAAAAATCTCTTGGAAGAGGAAATAATCTGCTGCATATTGCATTAAGCAGTGTCTGACAACCTTTGGTTGATTTCAAACATAAAAAGTTGAGAGGAAGACCATTCAACGCAAAAAAGGAAGTCGTTAAACTAGCTATTTATGTTATTAAGCAAGCGCTGTACTGAAGTTAATAAGTGCATAAAGTATAAATTAAAGATTTAAAATTGTATATTATAGGGAAAATTATACGAACTCAAAATTTAAAGAGATTTTTCTCCAAATATATTTTTATACGAGCGTAGAACGACGCGAAAATATTATAAAACTGTTTTAAATCCATATACATATGTAAAACTTCGAAGGGAACAAAATAATAACTTCCTGAAATTCTTGCCAATTTTTATGTGTGGTACCCTAAGCTGCGTTGCAATGAAGTCATATTTCATTTACAAAACTAAATGTCTGATGTTTGCCGAATTATGCTTAATTTGGTGTAATCGAATAAATGATACAAATATAGGGAATCTATGGATTGAATTCTAAAATTTGTGAGAGTGCAGGGTTATACGGTCGAATTTTCAAATTTTACCAATCAGTATAGTGAAATGGAATTAACAAACATTTAAGTAACTGCGATCTACGAGTCAATCAAATCAAATTTAAATAAATCCGCCAATTTCTCTGCGAAATAAAATAATGGATATGGTGATGCCGCCTTCATACCTATTCTCAAAAATGATTAGACATTACGAGTGCAAAATTTACCTTAATTCAGTACATTGGTCTACCGATGAGCAGTTAGACGAAAAACGTTGAACTTCGTGAAAACGGACAACTGGTCCACCAACAACCACTAACAACCATTAACAACCCCCGCTATGATCTGGCAAAAAATATAAAAAATCTTTAAGAATTGCATTACGAAGTATCGTCTCTATCTGGTAATTAGACGGATGATTATTATTGGGTCAAAACATACTTGATTCTTTAAACGCTTCTGTCTATGTATTCCATTTTCGTCGCATAAACCGGAATGTACCTTCATTCTTTCAATTTAAGGCATAAAGAAAAACAATACATTTACTTTGATCTAAAAATATGTCCAAGGCATAGAACTGAGCACAGTAGCATTCTGAAACTTAGAAGTGGAACAAAGTTGTAGTGCGCAAAGTTTTAGTAGACTCTAGTAAATACACGGAAAAGCAAGAGGAGCCAGAATAAGGGTGATAAGTTCCTATGTTCTTATCAAAAACTAACGTCATTCAGTTAGGATTTATAGAACCGGTTATTCGTAGTAAATTACTAAGAAATAAGTCGGCTAAATTACATAATTTGTATGGGATGTAGGAAGAGGGCTTTATTATGCAGTCGAGTTTCTCAACCTTTACCAAGCATTATAACGCAACAATTTGAACAAATTCAGTGATACGTATTAAAAGATATACAACCAATAACTAATAAATCTTCATAATAAGATATTGTAGTGAAGAGATTAAATTTCGGAAAATCGGTCAGTTTGTACAGGACTACTTTTAGAATTGAAATGTTAAAAAGTTCAGTTACAAATTTCAATCCGCTGAATTACATTATTTGGGAAAAAGGTATCTAAAGTCTTACTGGCCAAATCAGAGAGCGTAAACCACAGCAGTAATATATAATAATAATATCTACGGATTTGACACGAAGACGCTTTCATTCTGTAATAGAAAAGCCGTTCAGCATATAATCGGTTACCACTAAGATATGGATAAAAATAAATGGTCTAAATGCATATTTAATTTGCTCGCAGGGAGCAAAAATTTCTAAAATTAAAAAAATAATATTTCAAATTTCAACAATTTCTCACGAGAATAAACCAGCCTTCAGTTACCTTTTGGATATGTTAAGAGCACATATTCCACTAAAGAGACAGTCAGTTGCAGTTTCCCCACTCGTGAAGTTAAGTGCAGCGCTTCGCTTCATGGCCGAAAGTGGGTACCAAACGGGTGTGGGGAAGGACTCTGATGTGTCTGTGGCACAAAGCACCTTCAGTAAAACTTTGAAAGAAGTAATAAATATATTTGGGAAGCATCTCTGTCAAAGGTGGATAACTTTTTGGAAGACAGAAGATAAAAAGCGTAAAATTGCGTTAAATTTTTATATAAAGCATGGCATTCCAAGCGTAATAGGATGCGTTGACGGAACTCATGTCCGAATTGTTGCTCCGCCTAATAATAAGCACCTATACTATAACAGGAAGGGGTACTACAGCTTGAACATAATGCTGGTAAATGAATTTTGCCAAAAATATTTTAACCCAAATTTTAAAACAATAAAAAATTACAGGTCTGTGACCATGAGCTGAGGATTCAGTACGTAGATACCTCTCATCCTGGAGCGTGTCACGATTCCTTTATTTGGAACACCAGAGAGTTAAGAGCTCATCTTGAGCAAGAATACCTCAGAAACGGTAGTAAGTATTGGCACCTTGGTAAGATTTTAAATATTAACAAAACAATATTCAAATATTAATAGATATGTATTTTTTAACTAGGAGACGCAGGTTATCCATTAGAACCATGGCTTATGACCCCTCACAGATGTCCGCAAGATGGGTCTGTTGAAATAAAATTCAACGAAATTCATTCCAAATGTCGTAACGCTATTGAGCGTACAAATGGTGTCCTGAAAAATAGATGGCGGTGCCTTCTTAGATCTAGGGAATTATACTATGCTCCAGAAATTCAGCTAAAATAACAAACGTTTGCTGTGCATTGCATAACATTTGCATTTATTTCAAATGCAATATGGAAGTTAACGATGAAGAAAATATAGAAACTCTCGGCGTTCAAGACAATGATGTGATACCTTTAGCCTCTTCCCAGTATTTGGCCGTTGCCCAAAATATTAGAAATAATGTAGGAATTAATCTGTGAATTTTATTTGCTTTAACTTGAGCTTAATTTTTTTTTAAATTTCAAAATATAAAAAAATACAACGCTTTTTTTAATATTGTTAATTTAAAAAATAATCATCACATTTTATTCATTGAATTCATAAATATAACATGCATTTTTTAAATTAAAGCAAGAAATAAATAACAGGTACTTGATTTGATATAATTGCCTTTAGTGCTTAAGCTCTTCTAGTTCCAAAAGACGCCGGTTTTTTTCAATTTTGTCCTCGATTTCTCTCAGCCTCAATTTCTCCATCACCAAGTTATGCCGTTTCATCTCTTTAAGCTCTGCCTTCTTTAAAGCATAAAGCTGATCAATAGAGCGATATATTTTTTTAGTGCTCTGAAGCTGCTCCTTCATCACCTCCAGCATTTCTTTTTGAATAATAATCTCCTCTTTGAGAATATCGGTAGTTAACGTTTGTTTTGGCTTTTGCTGAAGTTTATTTACGAGTGCTTTTGACGGTGTTTCAGTGTTACTCGGTAACAATGTCAAAACTTCGCTAGGATCCTCTTTGGAGTCCAGCTTTAACTTTTTCGCAGGTAGTTTTTGAGGCGTTTCTTCATTATCAACACCACTGCTCTTAGGCTCATCATCGGGTGTGGAATCCAACAACATTTCCAGATGCGCCTAACCCGAATATTTTAGAAACGCCCTCCACAGAGTCTTTCATACAAACCAGTGTGTAAATAATTTCTTCATTTGCAGAAAAACCCTGCTCCATATTTGGGCCTCCACCAGTTGCCCGAGAAAATTTTAAATCTTGTGCTGCCTTATGGCGTACATACTTCTTTTGGTCCCACCAAACCTAAAAAATAAATTTATTATTTGTTGCTCTGATAGGAAAATTTATTGCCACTTATTAATTCATACCTTTTTCCATTCTGAAATACTTTTAAGTGGTGGACCAGCTGCGTTTAATTCCGCCTGTAATTGCGCCATATTGCATTCAAGTCATCTTTGCTTCCTTTAAACCAACCTCGGGCAACATCTGGGTGGGACTGCATTGCGTCTATATAACAAATTGAGATATTTATCAAATTTTTAATGGAAAATTTATATTACTTACATTTTTTTGGCGCAATCCTCTTCAAATTTTTGACGGAATTATTCCCAAAATTTGTCATCATTTTCCCTCTTTTTATGACATTCGTAATAGCTACTTTTTTCCCCGGGAAGAGTTTCCCAGTTTCGAAGTTTATTTAGAATAGGAGGAAAGTAAAATCTCTCTGGGAGATTGTTTGAGAATAGGAGAGTTGGGAAAAGAGAAAAATTTCCCAGGGAGCTTTCATTCATAATTGGGCTGATATTCCTCATCAGGTACTTTCAATGTATCAAAGTCTTCAACTTTCCACTGTAGTGAAATATGTAGTCTCGCAGAAAGTAGTAGACATGGGCCGCTAAAGTAAACTCCTCAAGCGAAACATTTTTCAAATAAAAATCGTGCTGGTTTGTTTTGGAAAACTTATTGTTCTTCTAAGATTATTTTATGTTTTTAATAATGTTTTATGTTTTTATTGTGGGCTCACAAAAATGCTCATCATAATAATAATAATAATAAGCGCCGCAGGCGAACAACTTTGCAAGTAAAGATCGCGAAATTTTCGTTTGGAAAATTGTTCTTTTAACGATATTTTTTTGTTTTTATTTAAAACTTATTTTATTATATTTACTTATTATTATCCTATACTAACTTATTTTCTCAATATGTGTTTTTATCCGAATACAAGTACACGCCAAAGGCGAAATTCTTTTTAAAAAAGTCGCTTGGTTTTAAAAACTATAATTTCTTTCTTTTAATTAATAAATTTAATTTTAATACGTTGATATTATAGTGTGAATATGTTAAAATAATCTGAAATACACCATTAATTAACAAACAAAACTCACTTTGCAATTACAGCTTTGAATAAAGATCGAATGCAAGTTCACATTGCATTTAGGTCTCTGTAGTACTACCTTACAAAAACATTTAATATATTTCATATTGTATATTTCACCATTTTTTATTTAGAAATAAAGCATATAAACCGGTTATGAAGCTTAATGATGTGCCAGTCATGATAAAAGAAAAGAAAACACCTTGTATCCTCGGAGAAATGGGAGAGCTTCACACTATCAATTAGCTTATACGTATTCTACCCTCAACGTCAGGTAGAGAAGCATTTAATGCACCTGTCGATTTGCTTTAATACCCGATATGGTCGTCAGTTGTATCGTGGATTCCGCCGACCAAATAATGGTAGGTGATTGTATCGGGGGTTGGAACCACTCCGCATATTAGTCCCATGTTCTAACCACCACCATCATCATTATATGGTGCCTTTAGTTGAATTTCACATACAATGCATTATTTTATATTTTTTGGAATTAAAAACCTATTATAAGGTATACGGATGAAGTATTAAATGTTTGGACGTTATTTTAAATAGAGCTACCGCAGCGTTATAGCTCAAAAGGCCTGTGATTTTTATTGAATTTTGTTGACTGAATGAACGTAAATACAATTTTATTCCTGGATGTTCCTGTTAAACTTAAAATTAAAAATCAAAATTAAAAAAATAAAATTTAAAATAATTTTGTTTTCGATTTTGCTTTCTATTCAGGGAAGGTATAAAAACAAAATATTTTATTTCTCCAATAATATAAAAATGACACATTGAAACATTTTCAACGAAATAATGTTTCAGCAAACGAAATACACAACTTCGTACTGAACTACTTATCATACCATGTTTGTTTGCAGTAAATTTAATAATCAGTAAGCATTTTCGTTGACCGAATACAGAAAAAGTACAAGTTTAATCAAACTTTTTTTACTGGTGTTTTCTTTTAAGAGCTCACAGCCAAACTTGCGTCTTTATGAGTGAGTGAGTGGGTCCTAATTTAACAATTATGTTGGAAAATCGTAATGAGTTTATGCGTCTTGCATTCTCGTGAATGGAAGGCAGGGTGTCCATTTTTCATTGGAATTTTTAACACATAACCACAATGCATAAAAAAATTAATTTAAAAATTGTAGTTTTCACATTTTGGGTAATTTCTGCTCTGTTTTCCATTTGAATATGGGTTTGTGGTATATGAGCTACTAACGCACACACATGCATATCAACATGGAAATACGTTTGCAGACACTGTGGTTCACTGTTTTCTTAGTGCAAATACTTTGTGAAGTATTGAGCAAAAAATTTCCGATTTTATCACCAGTCTTTACTTAATTTAATTATACTTTCACCCAAAGGAATGAAGATACAAGTACTTAAATATGGCAACAAAGTAACACATACTCGTAGACGAAGCGTTTAAAATACAATCTTTTGACCAAACGCGTTTTATGATTTTTAAGCTCATTGATCATTGTCTGTCTGTTTGCCTGCCGTAAATATTTATGCAATTTCGTACCACTTGTCTCATTCTAATCTTGTTCCAGATTATAGTCGGGGATAGCAAAAGACAATATCGACTCATTGCCTCTGGTACTTCACATACAAATTGAAATTTAATCATTTCACAGTAATGCCTAATTCGAAGACTAAAGTTACTGAACTTTCAGTCAATTATGTTGCTAGTCGAAAAATTTGGAAATAAAACTAACTGGACAACCTCGTTCCCACTGGCAATCCCAACGCGAATTTCCCAACTTAACCCATGTATTCCTAGATTCAGATTTGTTATTCATTTGCATTGAATTCAGTATAATTTAGCACTCATCAGCCAGTTAGTAATCTTAGTTCTACGGATGAAAATATATCCACGTACAAATTGCCCGGTCCAGCAAAAAACAGTAATTCCCCTCTAATTGCGGAAAGTAATAATTATACTCTTTATATTGGGCTTTAATTTAGAGTACGTGCCAAAAGTAATACTGCAAAAATGTGACATCCAGAAAATGCAAATGAAAATGGTCTACAGTGCTGCCCCCTTATTATACCTGACATGCAAATTAGTCACCTTAGCGAAAATTATTGGTTTGGCAAAAAGTATAACAATTAAATTCAGCAGGTTGTAATTTTGGTTCTTTTACCATGTGTTAATGCACAGAATTTGTTAATTAGAACTTGTTTGTTAATAGGAATGGTCGTGGAATTCGGATTTCGTTCCTCTAGGCAAATTTGTATTAATGTGTGTTAAAGTAAAAAGCAAAGTATTAAAGTAAAGCAAATTTGTATTAAAGTATTATTGGACATAGTTAGCTGGATATCCCACAAAACGCAAAATAAGAGGCATTTAGCATTTGCGTGTACTCCAGTACTAACCACGGAATGGCAATTCCAAGCATATTGCAAAATACTAGGTCAATATCCGAACTTTCCATCAAGAAAGATATCGAAGACGAAGACTTACGTCAATAATCATGTGGACTGAAATATCATTTCATTTCGATTGAGATTCCCACATTCAGACAAATTTAGTTTAATGAAGAACTTGATATCTGTGGGTAACTCCCAGCGTTGGTACAAGGTTCGCTAATAGTGCTCTGAATCTAATTTTAGTAATATTGTTTATGAAAATCAATACAACGATTTCAGTCATGTCATTTTTAGTATCGGTGCAAAGGCGCGTAAAAATAATTTTATCATTATACTGATCGATCAGATAGGTATCCATAACTTCATTTGAAAAACAAAATTAAATGAATAATATCTTGCATATGGGAACATCGCTCAATTAATTTTTGAAGTAATGACACATATTATGTGTGCATCTAAGTTTTCGTTGTTGTTTTTTTCATAAAAATTCAACTTTATTATGAAAATATTTTTACGAATGATTTATTGAAAGTATTGCCATCGCTAACTACTACTTTTTCCCACCCTTTTGTCAAAGCTCGAATTACGCCACGGTGAAACTGTTCACCTTTTGAGGCTGCCCCCGAATCTAGCCATTTCTTGATGTCGTCATGTGAGCGCAACTGCTGGTCACCCAGGTTGTGTACGATTGGACGAAACGAGTAATAATCGGACGGCGAAATATCTGGAGAATATGGCGGATGGAGCAAGACTTCCTGTTTCAGTGTTTCCAGATAGGTCTTGTCCATGTGAGGCCGAGCATCACATTATCACAATGAAGAAGAATAACTCGTATTGTGGGCAGTTCTCGCACAAAGCTCGATTAATCCCATTTATTGAAGTCGTTACCGATCCCCAGTGATGGTTTTGCTTGGTTTGAACAGTTCGTAGTAAATAACACTGACCTGGTCCCGCCAAATATAGAGCATAACCTTCGCAACGTAAATATTCGGCCCCCATAACTTTGGATTATTTGGATTGCTGTAATGAATTCATTTTTTAACACCCGTTACAAAACCATGAAGAAAACCCTTTATTTTCTGTCGCTGAAGCAGTTGTTCACAGGCGGAAAAACGACGCTGAACGTCATTTGGCTTCAACTCATAAAGAACCCAATTTCCTTACTTTTGAATCATTCTCAACGCATGCAATCGATTTGAAATGGCTCTATGGCTCTGCATTTGACATGGATCCCCATCAAGCATTGCCATCCACTCAGTGTCTTCAAAGGTTTTTCATCATCCTTCACGCAAACGGCAGTAGACAACAAAATTACCATCTTTAAAGCGACGGAACCAATCTCGACATGTTGTTTCACTTAAAGCAGTATCTCCGTAAACGTATTGAAGCTCTTGATGAACTCCAATCGCCGTTTTCTTTGGTTGAAATAAGAAAATCAATACTTCCTGCAAATGACGATTATTTGGCACAAAATCATAAATATTCACACAACCAGAAGAATACGACATCAAAAGAAAATCACTATTGTGTCGAAGCGGTATGCCTGAGCTTGCCTCTTGACGTTCAGGTTATGGTAGAACTGACTAGCACTTATAGCTCTCGCCATCTATTGGCAAACAGCGGGAACTTAGTTTCTCACCTAATTTTTAGTCAAAAGCAGACTCAATACTTTACATGCTTCCTTCTGCTTGTTGCATTTTTACCAGCCAATTGTGCGCAATTTTGTTTTCGTCGAAATATGAAAATTAATATGAAATATGTGCGACACTTCCTAAGGCCAAGTGTGAACACTGTTTTGATTGCTCAGCAGCTAAGCATCGCAGAAAAGGCAATTTGGAATCGTTTGAATGAGATTGGATAAAATAAGCTTGACACACGAATTAACGTAAAATCAGTCATAAAAGATGCCTTTCTGAAGCGGTTGGTGACTGGTGCTGGAAAAAATGGGTAAATGGGGATAAAGCTATGATTGAACGCATGGGAAATTTTGCTGTGAGTTTCTTAAGATTGACATTAAATCATCTATTACTGCCAAATTCTTAATTTGGACCTATACTATCAACTATTGGACCGTCTGAAGGAAGCCATCGCATAAAAGCGCTCAGTTTTGACCGGTATGAGAGAAATTGTGTTCCACTAGCACAACGCCAGGCCATACATATCGATAATGAATCGGCAGAAGCCCCAGGAGCTTGTTTGGAAGGTTCTTATATATTCAGCGTACAGCCCAGATTCGAAAACAAGGGCTTACCATCTGTTCCTGTCTATGGCAGTCGATTATCAATGGAAGGCTGCAATAAGCAACTGTCCCTCAGTTTTCTACCAGTAGGCATAATAGAATTACTTTCAAAATGGCAACAAGTAATCGAACAAGACAGAACATATTTCATATAAATCGGATCATTCTAACTGCGCTAAATGAAGCCTTCAGCGTTATCAAAAAATAATGAATTTTACTACATCATACTAACTGATACAAAATATCACGTTTTGATCAATTCTACGGAGAGCTACGGCCCTTCTGTGCCTCCCATAAGAAGACAGATATAATAGAACTATCTTTTACAAAATTAGTTTTGAATTGGTATTAGTATTGTATTGCTATATTACATGTTTGGTATTTATTGATATAACTTGTGATATTGAAACTATTTAGCCCACTTTTTCTGGAGTCCTCGTGGAAACAGGCGGAAGCTCAACAAATACCATCGCTTTCTAAATAATCAAACTAATTTACTAAACCTTGTGCATGGACAATAACAAGATGAGTTCACCATATCCCTTATGATACTTCCCACTCAAAATGGAGGATTTGAAACAAAAACATTTTCAGATATTATTTAGTATTGGCACACACGTTTCATAAGAAATTGTGCGCCTCACGATAATTTTCTTCACTTAAAACAAATAGTGGATCGTTTCAGATAATCCAATTTCAGATAGCCTAATTTAATAGGCCATAATTTGTTACCCATCATATTCCTTAGGAGCTCGTCTTATATGCAAAAGACTGATACCGAGAGGGTTAGCATACGCAGTTGGATAGCAGTTTTGGAACTCACAACAAAATATGACTCAATTATCAGACATGTCCATGTTGAGATATATCGTTTCCAGTAGCATGCTCGTTGTTAGCTCATTGCCACCAGTCTTAAATAGCTCTGACGGTAGACCATCAGCTCCGCATCTTCTTGGTTTGACTCGTCAGTAATTAGTACATGTTCTGCAATCAAAAACTATCAACTTGTTGAAGGGTTCTCTTGAAAATTGCAATAAAACTAGAACTTATAGAATTTACTTTTTATTCCATGGTGGAATTTTCGACCCTTATCTATATCCTTCTTCCAGTAAAATTCGATGCAATTGGTTGCAGCTTCGTGCTTCAGATATTTGCCTCACTCAGAAATACGGAAATTTTAATCAGGTAAACTGTCTTACAAATATCTTCACCCAACTTCCTTTCTAGCTTCTTATCAAATAATACTCTGAATTAAAGCGAAAAACAAACTAAAGAGCGTGGCGGTGCTGTTCATTTTTGTCCGCAGAACAAGAGGGCCTTCACCTGGCGAACTGTATTGAATTGAATTTAGTACAATTGAATGAACGATAGTAGCCTAGGATCATATGGATTAAATCAAGTAATTCACATGAGGATTACATAGTCAATTTCTCTAAATTTTTTCAGGCAGTATGATGCAACATAATTGTCAAAAATTAAAGATTGGGGATTACAGGGGAAAGTTATATTCCTATAAATTTGTGTGAGAGGTACTATACAGGTTGCGGCAATCCATTTTCATCCTTAGAATTTAGTTCACCAAGCGCATGATGTGATCAAAATATGCTTGAAATATATGTAATTAAGGAAGTATTAGCCTATACTTCGGTCATTTCTAACTTACTCAAAAAAAAAAAAAATTAAACTAAGACGACACCAAAAGAGAAATGGTTAGCTGGTCAATAACCAAATACAATATGCACAAATTTAACATTCTGCATTTTACGGATGAGCAGTTAAAGAGAATAAATTGAATTTCGGAATATCGTTCGGTTTGTATGAAAACGAGTCGATATGATCAATTTACAGTCTTTACAATCATAAGGATCTTCCATCTAGGCGTCTAGCCAGACAATCGGACACCACTCAATCGACGTAAAAATCGTAATACATATTTGGCCGAAATATACTTAAGTTTCCTTGTGGGAGTTACACCTTTGCCGTATCATATGATATACTCGCATAATTTCATTCCTTCGAACACAGGTATATAAATTGTAACCGATATTAGGGAATTTTTAACTTTCAAATTGGAGTATTTCAATTTTCTCCATAGGTTTATTTGATTGGATTTTAATACATAAAATCGTTCTCGATTTGCTCTAAGTCAATTCGCAAATGTTGACTAAATAATAAGTAATAATAGTTTTATAACATTCCGTAAGATTTTGCTTAACAATTACACCCGGAAACAAGATAAATTACAATAGAATATAGTTAGTTTTAGGACCAATTTCATGTAACTGCTAACACTATTCGTCAACGTACAAAAATCTAACTTGATTCACAAAAATAATTTGCCGCCACGTCTTCAACCACATATCAAGTTGTTAGGAGTGGGGTATTTCTATAAATTTAAATTTCTAATGCTGTGGCTCAGGGCTGCACACATATTTTGACTGGCAAGTGGCCATGTGGATGTCGGTGACTGTCAAACAGTTTTTAGATTTGTTTAATATTGACAGCTAATATTGTCATAAAAAAGTGACAATAAGATTGCCGATTGATTTAACTAACAGAACCATGTTATATTGGCCAAATGATTTTTAGTAATTTTTTGCGGACAATTTAGCCGTTTTGGGCAAAAGTTCTTGAAGTACCTAAATTTGGTTTAATAATTAATTTTTATTATCGCACTCGTCTTAATTATACAGAATACCTTTTGCATGGGCTCTTTCATAAAACGCAAATTGTGTGTCTTATTCATAGATCCTTTTGCCTGCCAGCTGAAATAAAAGGTTAACATCCATTTCGTGCTTAGAAAAAGTAGAGACAAATTATAAGAAATTGATATGAGTTTGCGATCTTAACCAAGTTCATTCTTTCTGAGTTTTTCCAATTTATCTATATTTTCTGGTGTGACAACCAAAATTTATTTATCATTCCTCCATCCGATGGAATGAAGGCATGTATCATTTGATACCCAAAAATTTAACATTCTTTTGACCAGGACTTTTTAAGACGATTGAGAGATGTCTGATGCATATATTTGAAATTTTATCTGGAATTTACATTTCTCATCAAAGCTAGGTAAAGGATGGTTCTGTTCACCAGGAGGTATACGCGTAAGATTCTTCATGCGAGGTAATGAAATTAATTTCGCGGACTGTGCAAAATACCTTGCCGTAATACTGGACAACAAACTGAATTTCAATCTCAACATAATGGAGAGGGTGGATACGTCCACAGTGGCGCTATATGCGTGCGAGAGCAATAGGAAAATAATCGGGATTAAAGTCTCGCATTGTTCACTGGTTTTATCTACAATAGTAAGACCGATAATGTTGTATTGAGTTGTCGTCTGGTGAAAGGCTTTTGAGAAGTCCACGTACAGTAGGACACTGGACAAGGTCAAGAGGATGGCTAGTTTGTGCATCGATAGAGCGCTCCGCACCACTCCATCCGATGCACTTAATGTAATTTTGCATTTCCTACCCCTGGACATAATTAGTATGCAGACTGCCGCAGCTACGGCAGTACAGCTATAAGAACTGTTACAGCTGACAGTCAAGCGGCCATTAAATCCCTGGATTCTGTCTTCCTGAACAAAATATCAGCTCTGAAATGCTACAGATCTCTTAACGAGATGGCTCAGCATTGTAACATTCGCCTTATGTGGGTGCCGGGCCACAGGGACATACTGGGGAGCTGCAGAGCCGACGAACTGACAAGACTTGGAATAACCTTACAGACTTCAGCTGAGTTAGTCATTCCAGACGTAGATGTGGAAATGAGGAAGAGGAGGAGTCTATAGAACACCTTCTCTGCAATTGCCCCGTCTTGCCGAACAAGCGGGCCTCTTATTTTTTATGGACCTAGGTGATCTGGACGATATAGATATTGTCCGACTTAAGAGCTTCTTGAGGCGCTTAGGATGATTCAACTAGGGAAACTAAGGACATCCATATCTCTAGTTTCCGAGGTATCACAATGACGACTATACAGTCTAAGTGAGTGTGTTTATTCAGACTGCCACACTGACCTGACTTAACCTAACCTAATCTAGGTAAAAGATCAGCAAATAAAGTTGTATCCAAAATTGTGAATTTTTGTTTTTAATTTTAAAAAAACGATTGTGTGCAAATATGTCAACGAATGCCGCTCAGTAGTCTCGATTTTTGAGCTGAAGTGTTTTATCGTCCCGCGTTGGTATAAGCAAACATTATAGAAAATTCTTGATTATCACAATGCTAGAAAGATTTTCTCAGAATACCCTAGAGCATTTTCATATGAAACGAAAACCAGAACAGAAATTTCCGTTGAATTGAACTGGCATGCTGTGCGTGGATTGGCAAAAGACGTGATAAATCGCTAAGTTCCCGTTAATAAATAATCAGAATTAATACACTATACTCGTATATGAATTCGAATATATTGGTCAAATTAGGTATTTTGTAATGGAGGTACTGGAACCGGTAAGATTATTCGATCCGTATTTTCATATTTTACTAAACTGGCATTAAGTGCTATTGAAGAAATTTAAGTTACGGCAGGCACTAGGCTTTAGAGGGGTAAAATTGGTGAACTTGTATGGGAAATACCTGAATAGGCATGAAACTTCAGTTTATTTGCATGCTCAAAACTAAGAACACACTACGTGTACCAAATGTGGCTGAATTCAATGCAATAATAATATATGGGTTAAATCGGTCAAGTACGAGGGAATGACCGGGTTGCCCATGCAGTGGTTTCAAAAACGCCGGCCTGTTAGCTGTTAAAACTTGTCATTTGAAGTGTAATTTATTCAGTGAAGGGTTTGTAATTTACGAATATGGATCGCTTAACAATCGTAACAACGCTTAACAATAGTTAAAACATACTACAAAAGTGGTGATTCAAAAGTGGACACTTTTCGTGTATTACGTGATAATGGATATACTGTGCAAGGATTTGGCAAGATTATAAAAGATGCTGGAAGCGCTGCAGATGTGGTCGGGCCTGTGCATCATCGTAGTGAAATTGTGGCGGATAATCCGAATTTCAATTCAAAGTTTGCAGTTGAAGATTATGAATTTAACGATATGTGGTTTCAACAAGACGGTGCCACGAGCCATACAACACGGCCGATTTTGGCTTTACTGCATGCAAATTTTTCAGAAAGCGTAACTTTACGTTTCTGCGATGTCAATTGGCCACCAAGGTCATGGGATTTGACGCTGTTAGATTTTTTTTGTGGAACTACGCCAAAGACGGTTTTTACTCGGATAATCCCCAAACGTTGTTAAATGACATTGTATTTCGTAAATACGAGTAATTACAAGGACCAAGCATTATAATGAAATAAAATTTTTATCGTTTTATGCTTGTTTTATTTAACTTTACCGAACTTTAACTTTTGAAACTGTAATGGACACATTCGTGTTCACAAATATTTTTGAATGAAAATATCACTTCTGTTTGATTCAAACTAATTCGAACCGTTGGGAAACATCAACTTGGAGTAGGACTGCGGGAGCCATCAGATTGCTAGCTAATCAGTCGGTGTCGGGGTTCGTGTCCTTTCCTCATTTATGTCAGTTTACCATTCAAACAATATTTTAAGACTCCCTATTTATTTGACAGTAATTTACTTTAACATGGACTATGGCTACTAAAAAAAAATATAAAAATGAAAATACCCCTATGATTTTAGTAGCATGCAAATTGAACTCTAACACTATAAGGCATTGATCAAAGTGCTTGGTGATAGCTACTCATGGATGTTTCTATGAGAGCACTACCTCTAAGCCCACCCTGTCCTATTGTTCCGTAACTAGACAGCTCCCATCATCTCCATCATCACCGTAGGTAAACCCACATTACTTTAGGAATGCATATTTATATCGCAACGATTCAGAATCCTATCATTGATATTTGCTTAGAAATTACTTACAAAGTTATTATTACAAATGATTAAAAATTCTATACCAATTTAAGAGCTTATATTTTAGACCTATTATATGCTTGAACATTACATATAACTGAAACTACTAGCGGAATTGTACATAGTATTCAATTCCATACAAATGAGCAAGAAACAAATTCAGATATTTAAATGTTACATCATCAAACGAGCGAGTATCACATGTTAATAATTAGAAGATGTAAGAGACGTCGTAAAGAGTGTTTATTGATTATCACAATTCATCGCTCTCAGTTTTTGTTTTCTTCTGTTTTGTTTTCTTCTTTCATATAGTTAGAATTTGGTTACATACCGTGAGTGACTAAAACTTTTATATCCAAATTTATCGGTATTCTGTTTCAAGTATGACGTTTTTTTCTATTACATGATCATATTTTCTTACTTTTTCTTTTGTTGTTTGTTATACAAAAATTATTTTTCTGTTCTTATTCTTTTGACTTACCCAAACATCCAGCGAAGATTAAAAAGGCCTTTTTAATTCTCTCGGTGTTTGGTGCGAAGTGTTTGATGGGTAGTATAAGAGTTTGAGATGATCTGTTCTGCTGTGGTGTCAACCTGTATGTCATACTTGCAACCTATCTGTGATATTTGCTGTGATGATTAATATAAGATTCGATAGTTAATTTAACACATCCAAGTTCTTAAACTTTAAGTAATTTCAATTATTAATACTTATCTATAAATTTTACTGAACATCCAAGCAACAATAAATAAAAACTTGCACCATGGTAGTATGGTCGATCGTGCTTATTCCGAATGTGATTTTTTTTTTGATATTCTTAAAACGTTCCTTAGAAATCTCTATTCTCACGATCACGAAATATTATGGTTTATACAACTTTATTGCTGCTTAGGCGACAGCGGTTTTCTTTTTCTTTTAAAGTTATCCAAAATATAATTCACACATCAATAGTGTATATTGAAAATTGAAGAATATTCTACTTATTTACTACTTTTTTATAGCATTTCGGCGCGAGTTTGTGCTGGCGGAGTAATTTGCAAACCTCAACCGTACTTTTACAATTTTTTTTTTTTTTTGTGAACTTCTAATTGTTTGATGGCTGTTTCGCTTTGCCCTTGCAAAGCTGGGCTCTTGTTTTGTTCTGCATTTTCTTTACCTTACTGCGTTATGTTTATGAAATTTGGTGTTTTGGTGACAGACGACTTAGAGAATTTACTTCTTTCGGAATATTGTTTTTGGTGATTGACACATTTTCTGCGAAAACAAGCAAAGATTTTGGCACCAATAGTAAGTCAATAAATACGTTGAGCCAAAGACGATAATTCGGTTTTGAGGTTAGGAAGTAATTTTACGTCAATTCTATGATGCACTTCGGGTTATCGGCTTAGGTGACACTGGTTTCTGTGCGTTTGTACAACCTGATACTGGGTCAGATATCCCATCGGTTGTTACAGGTGAAGTTCAAGAATTATTGATGAATGCAGATGGTGTCACAACCCCACCTTAATTTGCACCGCGAAATTGTTTGGTCTAGGGAATGAAAGCAAATTAATATTGACGTGGAAAGCTAAATTTTTGATCTTTGATAGAAATTTATCTCAAATTCCTTATGCAGTTTTAGGTCTTAATTTTGGAATTCTAAGAATCAAAAAAGACTATTCCGCAGTGGAAGTATAGGTATATCGGTCTAAATAGACAACCAATAAGTTTGTATTAAAATTGTACAAAATGTAAAAAATACCTTTTGTTCAAGACTTTTCGCTTTTTAGCAAATCCGTAGAGAGTGGTAAAATTTACTGAGCACTTGGGATTTAAACACTTTTTACAGATTACTTTTGGAATGACTTACAATGTTGCCGATACAAAGGTAGATTTAAAAAGGAAGTGGCTTACGGATTTTTGTTTCCATGAAACCTAGCTTTAAGTTGAGCATTAGAAGTGTGATCGCATACTCACCTTTTCGGAGTAAAATTTAGAGTTGCCTGATCAATTTGAATATTGTACGGACTATAGTTTTCTCCAAAGAATGTACAATTTTTAGTTCATCTACGTACAATTGATGTATTCTTTGTTTGCTTCTCACTAGGGATTTGAATATTCTATTTCGATTAAGAGAATTCGATCTGAATAAATCTTGTCAGAAGTCCACTACAAAACCGAAAAATACATTTTTCTCAAAATTTTGCCAGGTAATATCGTATCATGAAACTAGAGAAAATTTGGTCTACGAATTGGGAATTACATGGGAAACATTTAAATTCGGAACATTTTCATTGACAGACAAACTATCGGGTCGCTGCAGTTTACGAATTAGGAGATACGGGGAGAAAATCTAATTCCAAAAAATCGGTACATCGATATGGCCCACTTAAATCTCCGGTCACGGTCTAGCAAATCATAATGCTGTACTAACTTTTAAAAAGTTGTCACGTCTACCAGCCAGCCAGACAGTCGGATATCTATCAATTGACTTAAAGAGTCATTAAACATACTTGGTCAAACAATACATAGTACTATAAACGCTTCCTTCTGGATATTACTTTTTTGGCCGTTTCAAATATGCATATGAAACCATATACCTATATATGTGGTTTAGAATGTTTTTAGATTGAGCCATCTCTGGCTACTGTCTGGTTCCCTTTGACTGAAAGGTTGGTGTACGCAGTAACCCGAGGTAGTAAAGTTTGCTATTGATAAATGTGTCTAAAATTATGGCTTGTAATCCACCGGAATGCAATATTTTGCACGGGTGAACATGGTTTACGATGCTGGGACAATTCATTTAAATGTCATAATACCCTGAAACCTGAATGCAATTCTAGTAAAATGCAATCTAGTAAAATTGTTTGCCTACTGCAATACGAGTATTTTCTTACAATCTAATTTAGAACCTTAATTGAGGGAATTTACCGCCCAAGATGCAATTTCTGATGCCCAAGATGCAAAATGGCAGCTTCATCTGAAATTTGTTCAATCAATATATTTGGGATTGTTTGATATAATTGAGGATACGGAACTGTTTTGCCTCACCCTTTAATTTTCTTCTTGGAAATCACTTTGAACACAAAAATAGTGTTTTTATGACAAATTTGTAAGCAGTATAAGCACGAACGAAACAAATTTTTCACATTGTAAATTTTTCTAACAATTCCGGGATCTCCGACATAAAACGGGAGATTTGAAACATTTTTGCCCATAATTTAGCAATGGTAAGCCCCCCATGTACAACAAATCTGATCTTTCATAAAATTATGTACACGGTAACAACTAACCCTAATGCTAATACTGGTATACCGCTTTATCACAGCTTTTGAAATCTCTACGCGAATTCCCTAAAACTTTGACCAAAACCAAATTTTCACCTATTACAATCGATCAGTTTTAATATTTTTTTGGAAGATAATGTAAATTACGAATTTATGCCCGAGTTCCTCACTCTACATTAAAACTTGAAATACTTTGTGATGCCTGTTAAGGCTTTCAACACACTGATGGCATCTTAAGTAATTTTACAATGGTTCAAACTGTGTTACTGTAAACTTTAGTTAAATGTTTCGTTGGAACCACTGTTGCCTTTATATGTTTGTGTACGTTTTTGTATTCCTATGTAAATTCGCTTTAGTTGTGCAAGTGTGTTTTCTGGTTTTGATGTGGTAGATGATGTTATTTTAAGTGGATTTGGGTTTTAGGCATAACGAAGTACGTATTGAATGTGAAAATGTTACACATGTATATGTACATACTTATCTTTAAAGCTGATCGAAATATGCTCCTAATTGGTAAAAGCGGTGGTTGGAAGGGCGCCCACCATCCAGAATTACTTTACCCGCATCATATTGTGATTTTGAGATAAATTATCGGCTCGAAACCGAATAGTGAAACCTGTATCGTTTACAATGGGGAACTCCTCGATTTTATTACGTTTGACTAATTTGTGTAAAAATACCAAATTTGGCATATCTTACGTGCTAAATCAAGATTTATACCAGAGATTAGTTAAAAACATGACTTGTTTATATAAATCGACTCAGAAAAACTAATTTTGGAAAAGTTACAAAAAGTTGATTTGAGAATGGGTTCCAAACTGAATGAGTGCCGAATTGAAGTCAACCAGCACCGAGATGATCTGATATACAAATAGCTTCACCCGACGATCATTTGGATTGATACTAAAGTTTGGAGGTGCCAGAGGTTCATACGAAATTATAAATTATGCTGAATTTTGTATTAATTTAATTTGTTAATTTGTATGGGGGATGCCAGAGGAGGTGTGGCGGTGCCCCCTATTTTTGTTCTCTGAACTTACTTTGCCAAACATATGGAGTGTGCCAAATTAAGTGATTTGAGACAACTGCTTGAAAGATATGCTCGTAAGAGAAGAATACATAGTTTAAATCGATTGTTCATATGTAAGCTACTGCAGAGAACAGATTAAAAATTAAAGAGAAAGGATCGAACTTCGTAAAATCGGTTAACTTTTAAAGGAAGAGGCGTAAAAATGCTGTGCAAAAATAATAATAACAATAATATCAGAATCAGTTTCAAATTCGTAATTCAAATGCTTTTAGTTTTGTTGTAGATATTAAAAGGGATTCATTCAGAAAACTTAAAATATGTATAACAGGGAAAACCTAAAGGTAAATAATATCCAGTTTCTAAAAGGAAATTATTTATCTAAGCAATTTTTGAAAAGAATACTGTATTTTTCAAATACTCAACAATTTTGGGCAGGTTTACGTTAATTGGCAAGATGTAGGAGTTGGGCCTTTGAGTATGAAAATGCAGGTAGTGTGAGTTTTAGTCATACATGTTTTTCCTTTTCCAGTATTCATAAACTTTAAGTTTAAAGTCAGAATTATAGAATATTTACCGAATATAGTACCGGGTTATCCATTTTCCTGTTTTAAAAGTAAAGTTAAATAAAACACACATAAAACTATTATATGATGTCGACAAAACTCTTATTTCATTACAATGCCGGACCTTGCCATTATGAACGAAATAAAATGTCATTTTAATGACAACTTCTGGATTGGTTGCTTCAGTGCGGTAATTTTCGGCCACTTTTTGTCACATTTCGGGTGATATCCCGGCTCCAACGTTTGGGGATTACCCGCATAAACGCGGTCTTTGGCGTATCCCCACAAAAAAAGTCTAACGACGTCAAATCGCATGTTCTTGGTGGCCAAGTGACATCGCAAAAACGTAAAATTACGCGTTATGTAAACTTCTCATGCGATAAAGCCAAAACCTGTTGTGTTGTGTGACCCGTGGCACCGTTTTGTTGAAACCACATGTCATCCAGTTCATAATCTTCAATTGTAGGCTTTGAGTTGAAATTCAGATTATCCGCCACACTTTATATCTGTGGACTTTTGACAAAACAACTTCTCTCGAAAGAACGCATTTTCCCAAGATTTTTATGTTGTGTGTATAATTTTATTACGGTTCTTTTGGTGTAACCGTTGCATTTCTACGTCATCAACTTTTTTCCGTTTATTTAGAAAAATTATTTTATAAAATAGCTTGTCTCAAACAGTTTAAAAATAATTTGAAATACAAATAATTAAATTCCTATATCGTTTTGACAAAACAGTTTATTTGTATTTAATTGTTTCTAACATGCACGTGTTTCGTTTTAACAAAACAACTTCTCTTCAAACAAGTTTATTTATCAAAACTTCTGTTCGAAAAATTTTATTTTGTTTGGAACAAGATAATTTTTTCAATGGTTAATAGAAAAATTTCATTTTGACTAAACGACTTGTGTGGAAAGTAGTTGTTATGTGAAAACTAAAACTGAAAAAAGTAAAATATTATTTGCAAACAAGTGTTTTTGTGGACTTGAAAAGTTGAAGTTGACACCACTATCTATTGGATTTACCAAATTCAGTTCGACAAGTTATTTTATATAGTGATTCCTGTCCTGGTCAGAACCGCAACTCATATCTATGAGCAATGTTTGAGAAAGTTTTGGAAGATCACACAAGTATTGATATAATTGACCATAAATTTCTTGTTGTGGGTCATACGCATCTTGAATGTGATACAGTACGCGCGCAAATAGAAAAGAAAAGAAAAATTTTTTTCGGATCTATTCAACACTCACACGATTGGGCTAACTTGATATCAGCGGCCAATAAAAACTATATTGTCTATGAATTAGGGCAAGAGGATTTTTTCGACTTTCATGCACTATTAAAAGACAAATATACATGGAGACCACATAGAATTTCAGGTAGATTTTCAAATACCGAGGATTCAACAGCATTATTTTCTTTGTCTTCTCTTTTTTAGGTGAGAAGTTTGAGTGGAAACACGTCCGTTAGATGAGGTACGAAAAAAGCAAGCCTGGAGTTTTACAGTACAAATATTCATTACACCAAGAAGACCCTTTTCAGCAGCTAAACATAACTTCCCGCAGTCTAAAAAAGCGTACTCTCCAATTAGTTAGAAGCTATAATTTCCCTTTGGCTGTATCACAAAGTAAAAAGAAAGATTTATTGGATGTGCTGCCATTAATTAGTACAAATAAATAAAACCATTTAAATAAAACCATTAAAACCATTTGTTTAAATTTTTGTTAACTAAATTCAGGAATTTATGTTATAACGAATATACTATTCATTTTTAAAATCAAACTATTTCGAATTTTTTTATTAGTTTCAATTTCACAGAAAAACTTGCCTTCACATAAGAGCATAATACCAACCTCAGATTTTTTAAACTCATTTTGACATAAGAACTTGTATAACGTAAGTTTATTTTTTTGTTGAAAAGAATTTTGACAAAACATCCAATGTTTTTATTTTAAGGTTTTTTGTAAATCTATTGGTATTAGAAGAGAATTATTAATATCTCCACGTCAATTTAATATTTAAATTTTATACTACACTATTAGATTATTACCAATTATTTAAAAAAAAAAGTTGTGAGGTCTTTTAAGAGTTTTTTCGATCCCCTGAAAAATAGCTGTTTTTGAAAGAGGTTGTTTTTTCAAAAGTGCACAGATATTTTCTTGCCAATTTTTCGCACAGTAGGTCGATTATGACGACCATAATCATCCCTTAATACATGGGGTGTAAGTTGTAACTATTTTCACGCATTCATCGGTTGTCAAATGATCCATATTCGTAAATGGCAAACCTTTCGTTAAGTAAATAACAATTCACGGTTTTCAAACCACTAAATGTATAACTCTATAAGTCCACAATTTGAGAATCTGTCCAACTATTACGATAAACCAATTTAAATTTAAATATTTAAATTTTAAATATTTAGATACACTTTTAATCGGCACATTTTCTACAAGTTTCTCTTTTTTTAGCTTATTTGTTCTTATTTGTTATTGTATGACGAGCAAACAAGTATAATTATGCAAAAATGTTGACTTACAATTGTACTAAATTGCTAATGCTGTTATCTTTTACCACAAAATTATTTAACCACAAAAAGTGATTTTAACCGTTGTATTAGTAAATAATGTAAATTGTAGTCATTGTATATACAATTGGAATAATATATAATAATCTGCTAATAAAACAAGTTTCCAGTTTTCACTAGTAGTATCTTTCTACATAATGTGGTTTCAATACTAGCCGTGGAAATTCCAATGTCTCTATACTTCAATGTCGATAAGTGCTTCAAATCGCCTTTGGGTGGTTATACCGCTCTTTTATCACTTGTAATTTAAGTTTATTGTAACTTAATTTAAGTTTCGTGAAAGAAAATGTTGGTGCGTACAGTATTTCCTATTTGCATAAAATTTACTCTGCGTAGTAAAGACGAAAGCCGGTAAGACGTAGGTAGTTTAGGTTCCTGGAGCCAACGTTCGAGTAAGGAAGTTGGTCGGTGGCTATGTAACCTCACATACTGTTAACTTTTACTTGTGCTGCCCAAATTAATGCAAGTGAGCAGAAATAGCGGTTTTGAAGACATTAATTTGCATTACCATTTTGTTGTTAGAGAGTAAGCAATGCAAGCCATGACAAATGATGGGAATTAATTACTTCCCGGCTCTTTTGCTGGTGAACGCTGTAAGTACATATCATACAACTGCGGCCACAAGATATTGTTGTGCTCTTAAACTGATGACCTGTTTCACTAATCCGAACGGGTTTCATTTTTAAGTAAAAGGAAACCGATTTGCGTTCCTTTAACTTCACATCTACATGAACGACAATGTGAACGATAATGTAAGCATTTTCGTACAAAATTGTGCTTCTCTATTCCGAACACGTAATCAGCTCTGCGAACGCAGATGTTAAAATTACGCATTTGCTGTTTTATTGCCCAGCAAAAGCAAAGAAAGCTAAATTAAATTTTGAAAGTAAAAATATTAAGGACTGGCAGTAAATGGTAAGTATAAAATAATGCAATTAACATCAGTCTATTAATATCTTCTCTATTTAACCCTGTTCAGTTTGCAACAGCTGCAGTAGAGTTGTATTTATCTCCGAATAATTTAGTATGATTTTTTCTAATTTTGGGGAAATGGCAGCAACATTTTCGATCTGGCAATAATGTATGAGTTTAGTCGAACAAAAGCTTCCGAGATGGAGAAACTGAATTTGAGTTGAATTTTTGTCAGAGATGGAGAAACAAGCCATGAATCTTAGTTAGTTAAAGAAAAGTCTATCATGTAATGTGTATTATGACATTATAGGCTTTATTTAGCTCAGTTAGAATGACCCGATTTCAAATATGCCATTTTATAATGACATTTGGGAGATAGTTCCATTATGACTGTTTCATTGAAACGCTCGTCCCTGGGACATTCGATTTTCACACAGGTGAAGTTTCCACCGGTAAATGCATTGTGACTGACCCGAAATAATATTTATTACACGCGACTATTGTTCGCACTATCCTGTGTTCAATTTTGCATACCGGGTTTTCGCCCTTATCGAAGAAAAACTGTAAAGTTTTCATATTTTCTCTTTGTGCTGTCCATCTTCGAAACGCGCTCAAACAATACTGGCTCAAGCAATCGCAAAACTGTCTAAGTAGTTTTTTCACTATGTGCAATAAGCATGGATTTGTAGCAGCTTGATAGGAAACCTGATATATTTTATGGATTGAAGTGTCTCCAAAAATTCAAAATAAAATGTTGGTATGCATCCAAATAAAATGCTTTAGTGGAATTCCAATCTCTGCGGTCTTCTGTGATTCCTCTCCTATTCGTCTCTGGCATTTTTGACAGTGTTTAAAACGGCTGTCTCGAATGGAGTTTGCCGAGTGCTTCTTATGCTGAAGCACTGTATTTCCTCGTCCCTAACTACGAGTTAATATATAGCCCATGATTCAAAGGACGCCGAATCTGATCGCTGTGTTTTCTTCTGGTAATCCAGAATTCTCTGCAGTACAGCAAGATAACTTGAACTAGTGTATGGTGCGTTGCCACACATCTCCTCCTACTACAAGGTTACCTTTTTCCCTGTAATCCCTAATTCATAGATTGCAGTTACTTAACTTTTTATCCATTCTGTTTAGTTTGGATGTTTGGTAAGACTTAGGAAATCGACCAGATAACCACACACACTCAGATAACTCGAGAGCTATGCACATAATTCAAACCAGTGTTATTTAGCACACATCTGACAGTCGATAAACTCAATTGGGTTTTCAACTGTAATGGAATAAAAAAAAAGGATAACACGATATTTTTAGTAACTCCCAAACGAATCTTATAGCTTAACTTTAACGTGTTCCCGTAATCAAATTTGTCAATAATTTCTATGCGGAAGAGTTCGATAAGTTGTACATATAGCGGTTACCATTCCACTTCTGGCGCTCCGCATACGGACCGTGATCGGTGGTTTATGAAAGTCAGTTCACTTCACTGAAATCCTTGTACTGATTTACCAATATCGTTTTTGAATAGTCAAATTCCTCTCATACGGTGCCTGCTTTTTATGACTTCTTACAGGATCATTTTACTTGATTTATTATTACCTTGTACCCCTTTATTCCAGACATCTACAATAGTTGGGTTTCCGCATCCAGACTGTCATCATATCCATTCACGTTTGCCTTGTTTATTATCTTCTCTAACGTATGAATAATGGTCAATGTAACAGCCTATATTATTATTTTCCGGACCCTTACAAACATATGTCAAAGAAATTATAATAATAACAAGAGGGAACGATTCTCGCACTGCGTGTTGTTATAAAGCCAGCGAGTAAAAAGGAAACAAACGAGTAGGCATTGGGTGACAGTGTTGCCATAAAAAATCAATATATATCAAGTGTTTTATAAGTGTTTTATAATATTAAAACGCGGATGATTTTTGTGTAATGTCGATAATACTGGAGGAATGTATTAAGATAAACACAAAAAGCTTACATTTTGTCCTCAGAATTCTGCTCTGACAATGTTGAATGTTTCGATTTTCTATCTACTCGCTGGGATTATAATGGAATAGAATTTTGCTACCAATGAGTTTTCTCTTGTTTATAAATATAAGCTGGGGGCGCTGGGGGGAATGAAGGCCTGTGAATTTCTCCTCTTTTGTATCGCCTAGCAATCACCGTGCAATGATTCAAAGTCTTCTGCATTTACATTTTCGGTGGCATAGTTTATGTTATCCCTAATATACACCGCAATACCTTTACATTTCCTTTTCTAATGAGAAATGCGTTATTAACATTAATGATTGCATAAAAATTATTGTCATCATCTCTCAGCATATGAAGGAGGGTGTTGTTCTCCAGGAATAACATTTTCACAGCTTCAACGAATGCTATATGAGCGCATTTACCACTTCCTAGGAAGCTTTTTTTAACAACGTACAATTGTAATAATTTAAAAATTGGTTTCCCAGTATCCATTTGCCAATGGTTATGGTATACTGAACAGAATCTATTTAAAAATGCTGATAACTTTTATTAAATCTTAAGCTGAAAAATATTTTTATGAGATTCTTTCTTTTCAGAAGAAGCAACTGAGCATAACTTACATAAACGCTTGCAAAACCCAGTTTTTCACGCTCATATAACTTTTATAAATATTTTATATAAAAGTCACACTGTTTTCATTGGCTGATGACATCTAGTGAAATATCACTCATAATTGTGCCAAAGTCAATGGAGTCCTTCTTATGATGAGTCTATTTTAATTTCATCGATAAGTTCACTGCTTCCGGGTCAGGAGAAGTAAATATTTTTGACTTTTTTGGATGCTCTTTTTTGTCGAATTATGTTATTAAATGTAAACAATTTCGGTTTGCTTTGAATATGTCATTATAATTTTGGTAACTTATTAAAGTGTGAAGAAAACGTAGCGATATGTATGAATTCATAGATTATAAGCAAATGTTGCCGACTTTGTACGCGTGATTCCATATTTTAAGTAAAAAATCATTGCCAGATTTATACGATTATGACTTTAACGGTTTAATTATGAAGGTGCAATTTTTTGTCCCGCATCTGGTTTTAAAATACCCCCCAACTTCCTAAGACGGGTCCACTAATGGTTTTAGCTTCAGTCTTTTTTATGGGATGGTCCTATTTTGGACTCCTTAATTCCCCGTTTTATCACTAAAAGTACGAATTTTCGAAAATTCATCTGCTTCGTCGGCGTATCCTTATAGAAAAATCAGCACTCCCAGTTTCACATTGTTTTAGTCTAGTTTACTGATTTTGTGGTAACTGTTTGGTTCCTTTAAGTAGAATTTGAAAAATTTGCATTTTATTACCCTACTTCGTTACAGTAATGTTTACACTAATTTTGGTGATTGCAGCATAAGCCGTCTGTGGTAGGTGGTGGTACCATTTGTACCCTCGTTATTTTAAAGGTTATCCCCTGAAGGCACGAATTTTCATTAATCACTTCCCATTCATAGCCTACGTTAGTAGGTGAATTCATGTACCCAATTTGATAATTGACCTTGCCTGTGGTGCCAATTTGGCTCCTTTCTTCTTGTTCTTACTATTAAAACAGAGCCAAATCATGATACTATTTCTGTTCCTCTCAGCCTGAATAGACAGATTGACTTAGACCCTATAATCATTGTGATACCACAAAACTAGGAATATGGATGTCTCTAGTTTCCCCCCGTTGAACCATCTTGAGCGCCTCAAGAAGCTCTTAAGTCGGACAATATTTATATCATCCAGATATCCTAGGTCCTTAAAAAATAAGAGCTCAGTGTTGATACACGCCTGTTCAACACGGCGTGACAATTGCAGAGAAGGTGTTCCATGAACTCCTCCTCCCCCTCATCCCTACATCTCCTGCATAAGTCACTGGTCGCAACTTTCAGTCTCATTGCATGTCTTCTAATCAGACAGTGTCCCGGATCTTGATAACGATGTGAACGCTTCATATCTAGGCGAGGCAACACCTGTCTGAATTGACTACAGCCTCGGACAGACGCCCACCTACCATTTGCAGCCAAATATGCTCTATCTCGCAGTAGGAGCTTGTAAATGCCTACAGACGTGCTCACGGGCTCCAATTTTTCTGGAGTCCGTAAGGTTGTCCCTAGTCTTACCAGCTCGTCTGCGCTGCAGTATAGCAAAAGAATACCTGATCTTCTACCCGTAGTAATATCTAAAGCTAATAATTGCGTCATTGTGTCTTGTCGTGCATCTATTCTGTAAGTAGAATGTACATCATAATGTTGATGACCTCAACTTCAACCCTTTGCGTTATTCGAAGGCATCATTTTTCTCTCGTACCTGTCAGTTCCCATAAAAATACAAATTCCTAAAAAATTGGTTTCTGTCATGCGCCTATGCAATAAGGAGTATGGACACTCTCAACTCTTTTGATAATAGCACCATTTTCGTACCCTCATCCTTATTTTATTCCCTGACAGTTCAAATGTCGGAAGGTTACATTCTTTCTACCCGCGTTATCTTTAAAGAAGGAAAAGCACCAATTTTCAAGAAAATTTCCGTGATTCCACCTCTAGCAGTTTGATAAGATACATTTGCGATATATTTTTTTTTACCTTAAAAGCACGAATTTTGAAAATGACACTCTAATCGCCCGTCTAGTAAGGAAGGGCAACATAGACACCAATTTCTACGATGTTAGGTAAAGCCGTACCAAATTTGTCATTTTTTACTCTCCACTCTGAAAGCGAGTTACGAACACACATATTCCTGATTCTAGCTGTAGCCGTTCGAGCTGGATGATGGTGGCAGTTTTGCCCATTTTTGCTCTGTTTTTAGCCCTAAAAGTAAGAATTTTTCAAAATTCCTTCTAACCACGCGCCTACTTCGCAAGAAGTAAAGGGTGTCCCAACAAGAACGCAAGATTTAAACTTTAAGTAAATACGGATATTTAAAAAAAAATTGTGAAACTTTATTATATCGTAAAGTAGACATAATGAGGTTATGTACGAAATAACACATCGGGCAGATGGGCGCCGCGGCTTTGCTGGCACACACGCGATCTTTCAATGAAATTTTCAATGACTGTTTTGCATAAATGCTGCGGTATTTCATTAATGCAGCGTCCAATTTTCTCTTTTAAGACTTGAGTCGTCGTCGGCTTATTCGCGTAAACCATAGACTTCAAAAAACCCCAAAGAAAAAAGCCTAATGGTATTAAATCGCACGATCTAGGCGGCCAATTCTGGTCTTCAAAACGCGAAGTAACACGACCGGGAAATGACTGATGCAGCAATTGAATTGTTTCTCTGGCTGTATGACATGTGGCACCGTTTTGTTGAAACCGCATGCCCTCCACATTCATTTTTTCAATTCTAGGCACGAAAAAACTGGTTATCATTTCACGATACCGAACACCATTGACTGTTTGCGCTTGACATGCCTCATTTTCATAAAAAGAAGGTCCAATGACGCCTCCAGCGCAAAATTTACACCACACGGTGACACATTGGGGATGCATTTGCTTCTCGTGAATTACTCGAGAATTTTCCTCACCCCGAATGCGACAATTCTGCCTATTGACGAAGCCATCAAGATGGAAATGGGCCTCGTTACTGAAGATGATTTTATCAGCAAAATCAGCATTTTCATGTTGTCTCTCCAATACCTAATTAACGAACTCCCTTCGCTGTCCATGGTCAGCTAGCTTCAGTTCCTCAGTCAATTGAACCTTGTATGCATGAAGATGCAAATCTTTCGTCAAAATTCGCATAGCTCGGTGTCGAATTGAGGTGGATGGAGTTTGAGCTACATCATCACGTACAGCTGCGACATTTTCGGTCGATCGATATGGTCGAAGGCGGGTTGTTGACTTTACATCACTAGCAGACCCAGTTTTGGCAAATTTATCTATTAAGCTCCTTACAGTTTACTCTTTTGGAGCAGTATTGTGACCCCAAATCGATCGCAATTTGCGAACTGTAGCTGCAAAACTTTCACCATATTGGTAAACCAATTTCACAATGAGAAAGCGTTGTTCATTCGTGTAGCTCTCCATTTTTACTAACATCGTACCTTCTACTAGCAAACAATAACAATTGTTCAAATGTCAAACAATGACACTTCGAATGGCGCCAAATTTAAATCTTTCGTTCTTGTTGGGACACCCTTTATGTGTACCCCAATTTCTAGGATTTTAGCCCTGGTCGTTTGGCCTGAGCGATGATTAGTAATGCAGTCAGTCAGTAACGTAACAATTTTATATATATAGAAGAAGATGATGCAGGATTATGAATTTAATAATATCCATCACCTTATCTAAATGTACCGGAAATGTGGAGAAATTTGTATATAATCAAAGAATATTCATGCAAATAAATAATACTCGAAAACTCGACAATTTATCATTAATTTGGTTATTAATTTATATTTTATTAGCATAAGTTCAATTACAGACTCATTGTTAACTTTCAAATTTTATTTGTCTATATTTCTTTATTTCTCACCCAAAACGAAATTCCAGTAAGACATCTTCGTCTTATATTTTTCTAGCCGTAATGAGCACAATTTTCGACTTCTCAGCTAGTCGCTAGTATTTATGCTTTTTTCTTTTGCCATCGCTGTTTGTGCCTGATATTTCTCTAGTTTATTTGTAATTTCTCTCTTCTTACGAATATAAAAAATTTAATTTCAACAACTTTGTACATTCGTTTATAAATATTCTGATCCACCTCTAGATTCAAATTTGTTGCCATTTTGTCAACAACTGCTGCCGCACTCAAACTTTGATTGTTTACATTGTTTATTTCGTTTTGTTTTTCCGATTACTTATTTTGGTTTCTATATCGTTCATCCTTTAATTTTTCTCCCTGTTTTTTTCCTGCAGTTCTATAACCTGGTTACTGATATTTCAGACGCTAATTTTGTAATTGAATGCTGATAGACGCAAATTGTGATTTGTGTTAAGTTTACATTACACCCTCACCCGAAATAATGAAGATACGGGTTATCCAATTTTCGTATTTAAGTAAAGTTAAATAAAACACACATAAAGCTACTATTTCGATGACACCTATATTTCATTACAATGCTTGGACCTATGTTATGTACTAATCTGTGGACTGGTTGCCTTCTGAGGTTCCTCCAATGTTATTTTCGAAAAAATATGGTTCAATGACAACTCCAAGCCATAATGTCCACGCAATAGTCACTTCTTCTTGATGCAGTTGCTTTTCCACAATCACTTCTGAGTTCTCCGAGCTATATATGCAAAAATCTTGTTAAGGTAAATGAGTTTTATCCCTAAAGAAAATGTTGTTCGGTTGAAAGCTCACGTTTGAATCATCACTTTTTGGTAAGTTTTAACTATTTTTACGCGTTCTTCGGTTATTAAACGATCCATATATTCGTAAATGACAAATCTTTCACTAAATAAATAACACCTCCGGATTGTAACCCTATGTACAGCGTCTCCGTCGGGAAAGTATACTACTGTGTTTGTTTATAATTTTGGTTAAATGAAAGAGAATGGATCTTATATTGATAAATGTTTTATTTAATGTCGGCAATTATGTATGGACGACATTATCAGATATATCTGTGGTCACAACCCATAACAGCCTAAGTCTGTTTTTCAACATTTTCAGTACAGGAGTTTAAAGTTTTGAATCTTCACTGAAAATCAGGAGAAGATGTTTTTTGGAAAACTTTGCTACAGATTCCAAGGAAACGAATTTCTTTACTTAGTTGTTAACAAAAAATAGTTGTTTATTCTCGCAGTCTAAAGATATTATCGAAAAAGACAATTAGGCTCTTATAAATTGTTGAACGAAAGAAAGTCAAAAAGCTCAAGTTGAGTTAGGCTATTATTCCAAATTAAATAAAAAACTTTAAGTTTGTAGAAAGACCTTGACTCAATTTATGTTTATCAAAAAACGAAATTGTAATTCGGAATAAGAGCTTAACTCAAGTTAGGAAAATAAAGTTGTTTTTTTATTTTTTTGGATTAACGACTTAAGTTGATTTGGGCAATGATGAAAAAATAATGTTTATATTTGTTGTAATCCTAAATTGACTTAGGCAGTTATGCCAAAACAGTCATTTAGAAAAATAACTTAAGCTATTAGATTTTTTAGGATTAATTGCCTTCCTAGAAGATATACAAACATGAAAAATTTAGAGCAAATAAATTTAGATACGCTGAATACGATGATGCTAATAACTCAATTATGTCCTAACTCGAGTTAGGCTGTTACGGGTTGTGACCACAGATATATCCGCCTCTGTTAGGATCACAAATGCGGGCCCTTTTGAGCACATTTTTTATTACACTCTCACATATTTCACGCGGTATTTCATTAATTTCATCACGAATATTCTGTTTGAGTTGCTCAAGCATCTCTGGATGGTTTGCATATAACTTGCTTTTTAGATATCCCCACAAAAAGAAGTCCGAAGCAGTCAAATCAGGTGACCGTAGAGGCCAATCAACATCACCATTTCTTGAAATAACTTGTTGTGGAAAGCGGTCTCGCAGTAATTCCATTGTAATCCTGGCTGTATGCGATGTGGCACCGTCTTGTTGATACCACATGTTAATCAAGCCCAAAGCATGCAGTTGTGGCGTTAAAAAGTTTTCAATCATACCACGATATCGCTCCTCATTGACAGTTACCTTTACGCCGTTTTCAGTTTCAAAGAAGTAAGGTCCCATGATTCCTCCTGACCAAATTACACACCAGTCATGGGCGAGTTGTAACATCCTATTGGCATATGTACGGCGGCGTAAATTGTCTTGTGGAAAAAGTTCTTGTGTCAACTGAGTCGGAAGCAAATGCAAATCCTTGTGCAAAAGTATGGCCAAAGTTGTTCTTTGAAGACCAAGCTCCTGAGCACGGCGTCGAATTGAGGTTGATGGATTGTTTCGAACACTTTCTTGAGCAGCAGTAATGTTCTCAGCCGATCTTGCAGTACGTTGTGGTACATACTTGACCCTATCAGCGATAAATAGTGCGTCTTGTTGGCACGTTGTTTCTCCCAAAAATTTCACGTAACTTTCTCATCGTCACAGTAATCGATGATTGATTTTGATAAAATGTTTTAACGACTAAAGCGTGTTGGTTTCTCGAATATATTTCCATAATAAATATGTCACATCTCTACTTCACGACTGCCAAATATGAACTGTCAAGACTAATGTTTACCAAAATCGCGGCAAGACAAAGTAGTATACCTTCCCAACGGACACTCTGTGTTTGATATGAGAAAAATGTAGCACCCTGAATAGAACGTGTAAAACACCAAGTATCGTGACCAAATTTTGTTTTTGGACTTTTAAAATCAATTAAGAGATATTCACATGTCTGGCTGCTAGACACGGTGAATGTAGCAAATTATCTTGAAACGACTTTTAACTTTGAACAGCCTAATATTTTGCTATATCCACTTCTTCTGGTACCTCCAATACAAGTGATTTAGCTTCATATCATTCAACCAGTTTCCCTGAAGTCAGTAGAAGTGGGCACACATTATGTTATGAAAATGGACGATATACACGAATCTATTCTGGTGTCTCGATTGTAAATCTACTGATCGAAAAACTCGATCGGATTACTATTCCCTTTATGGTACGACCTATAGAATTCACATAATTTAGCCCCGTATTATTTTTGTAGCGGTTGCACTGAAAGTTGCTGCGAACCTAATTTTTGTAAATTTTCTTTCAATTTCTTATTATTGCCTTCAAACATTTCATCTTCATATTACACTTCTTCTTTATTGACCGAATTCGAAACGTTAATTTTATATGCATAGTTTCTAAGCCGATTTTTTCTCAGCATCCATTCCATTGTAGGTAGTTTGCTCAACAGAGCAGGAAGGGAAAAGGTGGAAGTTGTCGCTGCACATACAACATTCCATACCGTTTTCTAGTTATCGTTAGACCGCACTGAGGACGAGCTCAATTTTGCATGGTGGACATTTCTACTCCGCCATACTCTCACCCACAGACTCAAAAACAACCAAATACAAATTATGTTTTTTTGCAAAATTCTATAAGGACAACTTGAGGATACGTCCTTGCGCGACGAAGACTATTCGATTCATTTGAACTCATAATATTAAAAATCTTAATACCTGAAATACCAGTTCGCATTCACTAGTTGTGGGATAGAATATGAGAACTAATATTTCAGGCTGCAAGCTGAGCTACTAAGAATAAACATTAAGGAAAAAAATTGAAATTTATTTTCAATGACTAAGTGAATAATGCGATTTTGATAACATAACCCGAAGGAATGAGTGTATACATTGACCAAAAATAATGCAACACCCAGAAAGAAGCGTAGAACGTTTCACGTAACTATTGTGTTTTACAAATTCTTAAGTCGACTGACAGACACTATGACTTCGTAAATCTGCATAAAACCTCTAGTATTCCCAATACAAAATGTCAAATTTTCGAAACATATTTATTCCGTGTTAACTCCGCAGTAGCGTTATGGAGCACTTGGTAAAATGTTGACCAATTAGCTATGACCCTCCTGATACCTTCCATACAAATTGAGATTTCGTACATTTGAGGCACTTGTTAAGTTTAGGCCTGGGAAATTGGCCATTGCTAAATTGACCAATTTCCCTATTTTTTCCTTATAACTGTCAATTCGTAGACTGCAACTGCCTCCAATCGAAAAATCGACTTATTAACCACGTCCCTTCCCATACTAATAACAGATTTACTCCATGTATTATATTTGAACGGGTTTATATCTTCTTGTAGTCTTACCTTCATATCTTTCAACCAGTTCTACCGAAATGCACCAAATTTGGCACAGGTCATGCGTTTGGTGAATTTGGTTCTGAGAATGAAAGTGGAATGCATGGCTGCTCCTATTCGAGAACTTCCTATACAAATTTACTGATTGTACGAAGGTTATTTTTTCCCCTTTAAACCCTAATTCGCACAATAATATAATTTAAATTTTTGTCAATTGGATTCAATTGTAATTCTTGGTAGTAGCCAACCGGATAGCTCTGCTGTTTTTAGTGTATCAAAATTTAATCCACCTATTTTCAAACTCATATTTTTCTTTTAAATTCACCAAATTCAGTATAATTAAACATGCATTTATAGTGAACTCAGTTTTGCAAATGAAAATGATTCGCCTTGCCAGTCCCCTTAGAGTATCCTACATACAAAATAGGAAAGCTTTTCATATTCAGTGAGCTTGCACGGATTCTACAGGGTGGGCCATATGAGTGTTGGCGATTTAATTCTTCAATTTCTCGGTAAAGCGCCGCGCGGGGTGGCGGGGGAATATGTTGTTCGCTGCGCCGCTTCCTGGAAATTTAGTCGCCATGGAGCCGTACACGGGAGTCCAGCGTGCATTTTGTGTCCGAGCGTATTACGAAAACAATAAATCAGTGATTACTGCACGACGTTTGTATCGGCATGAACACGGTTTACACGATTTAAGTGAAGTTCCAAGCGCCAATGTGATACGAAAATGGATCAGAATGTTCGAAACAACCGGCTCAACAGTACCAATTACGGTTCGTGGTCGCCCAATTTCTGCAAGATCAGCCGATATTGTGGAGCGTGTTCGTGTTTCAGTTCAGCGAAATCCGCAACAGTCAACACGTAAGAGAAGTCAGTCTTTGGATGTCAAAAGAACAACTTTACGACGAATTTTGAAACGTGATTTGCATTTGAAGGCTTATAAGATTCAGATAGTCCAAGAATTAAAATCCGATGATGCCAATAACCGACTTAACTTTGTCAATTTGATGCTAGAGCGGTTCAACAATTTCAACAACGTGATTTTTAGTGATGAGGCTAATTTTCACCTTAATGGCCATGTGAACAAGCAAAATTGTCGGTTCTGGTCCGAGACTAATCCCCGACGCTTGCATGAACGTCCACTTCACAGCCCTAAGCTTGTCGTGTGGGCTGGGATAACGTCAACCGTTATTATTGGACCATACCTTTTTGAGGACGAAAGAGGGCATGCGATAACGGTTAGAGCGAACAATTATTGCAACATGCTAGCAGACTTTTTGGTGCCAGCTTTGCAAGAACTTCAAGGCAATACCTCGAGGATGTGGTTTCAACAGGATGGGGCCACATGTCATAGGGCTAGGGCATCCATAGAGCTGCTGAAAAATGTTTTTCCTGGAAAACTCATTTCGAAAAGGGGGGGATATTGAATGGCCCCCACGTAGCCCCGATCTCTCTCCATGCGATTATTTTCTATGGGGCTACCTCAAATCGGTAGTCTACGAGAATAATCCGACTAATTTAGAGCAGTTGAAGAGGAACATTATTCAGGAAAGTAACAAAATACCGAGAAGAACTTTTCAACAAGTTTTCCAAAATTTGCGACTTCGGTTCCAAGAGAGTCAAGCAGCCGAAGGAAGCCATTTGGACAACATTATTTTTAAGTCTTAAAAATTCCCATGCTTCTACTTTTTAAAAATACAAATATATTTTTTTTATGTTTCGTAGCTTTTTTTTAATTGAATATTTAAACCGCCAACACCCTTATGGCCCACTGTGTATTTTGGACTCGCTGAACGAGATCTACAGCTTAACGGCTATTCCGAATGTCACAGTTTCAGAAGCATTTACCAGACTTCATGATTACTCGACTACTCGAAGGGTTCTTCAAGTGACCGTCGTTCAAGTAATAAAACTTATGCCGTTAGGATTGTTGACGTTAGAAATATAAGATTTCCTAATCAAAAATCTTGGTAAGGATTCAGTCTCCTACGGTCAAGCTTTCAATTTGAAATCCAACTTCAATTTGAACACTGTCAACAATTCGGCCGGCCAGTTTGGTTAATACATATAGGAGAGGAATTGTGTTCCACAAAGTTAATGCCAAGCCACATACATTGAAAGTGATTCACCAGAAGCTCAGGAGCTTAATTTGAGGTTTCTATGCATTACTACCTGTTTCTGTTTCGCCTTAAGAGAACCATGTGAAAATCGACGCTCCAGGAAGGCGTAATAGAATTGACTTTAAAATTGGAAGCCGAGCCGATCGAATAAAACGATGCATATATGTCCTAAATCGGCTCGTAGTAAGTATGCTAAATAAAGATTTCAATGTCATGCAAAGATAATGGATTTCCTTTTACTGCACCTTATATTTGCTATCGACGTTCAGAAGGTTTTGTGAGAATTATATGAAAAATTTACATTTACATTTTTCTCGTCTTCAGTATAGCTAACTAATCATTATTCCAGTAAATTGAAGTACTTCTGTATAAGTACGAAATGTCTATAAAATGGGTGTAAAGTAAATGGCAACAAAAACTTTAAATATTTTATCATGATGACATTATCAGAGCTTTTGACTACTACTAAAGAATGTACTCTTTTTAGTGTTTCCGTTGAATTTAATAATATTGTTTTAGTATTATATAAGGTGTGTTCAAAAAATTAGGCAAATTTTCAAATTTATCGGGCTACGTACATTTAACTTTCGATTATTATTATTTTTTTATGTTAGCACAATCGTCTCAAAAATATGTTGCGGGTTTTATCCATACAGCATGTTTAGTTTGCTTGTGTTTTGCGTGCTTGACGATTTTCTGCTATCGAAGAAAAAATGGTTTAAAGAAGTTGCATCAAATTTTGTGCAAAAAATGGAATTGAGTGCTCGACAACACTTGAAATGTTAACAGTGGCATACGGTGAAAGTATTTTTATTAAAAAAATGTTTACAAGTGGTACAAACTTTTCACAGAAGGTCGAGAAGATGTGATTGACGGCGCTCGCTCTGGACGGCCCAGCACATCAACAACCGATGAAAATGTTGAAAAAGTGAAAAAATTGTTATCCAGAATCGTCGATTCACAATCAGATATGTTGCTGAGGATGTCGGCATATCGGTTGGTTCATGCCATGCAATCTTTTAAGCAAATTTGGGCATGAAGCGTGTGGCAGCGAAGTTCGTTCCAAAATTTCTGAATTTTGACCAAAAACAATGCTGCATGAGCATCGATCAGGAATTGTTGAATGACGTCAACGATGATTCAGATTTGTTTAAATGTATATCATGGGTATATGGTTATGACAACGAAACCAAAGCTTAACCGCCCCTATGGAAGAGTCCAGGAGAGCCAAGACTAAAACAAGCACGCCAAGTTCAATCAATTCCCAAGGTTTTGCTCACTGCTTTCTTCGGTTACCATGGCATAGTGCATCAGGAGTTCTTACCACAATGTCGTACGGTAAATAAGGAGTATTACCTTGAACTTATGCGCCGTTTGCGTGGAGCAATACGAAAAAAACGCCAGGTATTGGGGGAAAAAATCATGGCTTTTGAATCATGATAATGCACCTGCTCACTCATGTTTTCTTGTGAGAGACTATTTGGCCAAAAGCAACACCGTTGTTATGCTGGCGCAAGTATACTATATCAGAGGGGGACTACTTTGAAGGAGATAAAATAGAAATTGATGAATAAACAAATATTTTGTGATAAAAATCAAAATTCACCTAATTTTTTTAACACACCTCGTTGATCAATTTGTCTTTCAAAACTGAGATCATTACCATTGAAGACGATCACGATATTGTGGGAGTCGGATGGCAATTTCTGTTTTAAGAGCTCATAACACTGGTAATTTTTTAATATTTCCGAAAAGTTTTTTCGAGAAAGCTGCAGATACTTTAGTTCTATGAAAAGATATTTTTCAATTATCAAAAGATGCAACGATTAAAGCAAACGATTAAAAAAATACACCAACAAGTTATTAAAAACAAATGAGAGTTTCATCAGAAACAAAAAAATGAGCCATAAAAGCTTGATATCAAAATATCAACTCATGAATGTGAAAATTTTGATTGGACAATGAAACAACGTGGTCGCAAGTTAAACACATTATTTTCGATCTTTTCCATCCCGGGTACGACGTGGTTTATGTTCTGCTTTATTAGAGCGAACACTGGGGAGTCTTTGATGATTTTTTTAGATCCCCTTTATACGACACTTTGGATGAGATTGGTGTTACCTAATGCTTAGAATCTATACGAAATTAGTTAATCCAAAACGCTTTATGTTGTTCACCGCAAACGTGGAAAATTGTAAAAAAAGTCATCGCTATAAACCAAATTCATTCAAATACGTTCCCTATAAACGTACAATTTTTACGAAAATTTGCTTCAAAGTCATTGGAACCGCAGAAAATTGAACCATATAATCAAAGCTCGCTACATAAGCATTCGCTGCAAACACTGTATATGGGATCCTATATTCCATGTCACATAGTTAATTACGTTTAGAAAGACCTGTTCGAAACTTAGTTATAATCAAAGAATTGGACTCACTGCACTCACCCACAGTACGGAGAACTTTAGCTGTTCAAAATTGGAAAAATGGGAAACTATTGAAAGTAATTCAAAAATAATTGTAATTGGGTTTTTTAAGTTTAAGAGAAGGGATGAGCCAAATATCAATGCTGTAAATACTTCCTAAAATGCTTATGCAAAATGAAATTTGCAGCCCTCCAAAACAAAATGTTGATCCTGCGCTGCGCTCTTCAAATACAATTCTTACTATCCAACTAAAATAAACATGTTATTTAATTTTTGTTTATTTTATGCTATGTGCATGCGTGGTACGTGTTGTTATTCACCTGTCTTCTCTGGTCTAGTGTGCTTAACTCTATATTATTTCTTTCAGCTGATACGGTGTAATTCCCTTTCTTTTTTCTTAATAGAATTATCCTTCTGAAACACTATGGGCAATGTCAAACTTCCTAAAAGTACACATGGCTTATTCACTGCATCCATAAAAGTTAATAAATAATCTAATAACAATTCGCAAAATAAAACCTATGTCAGACATTTTGCAAATTCTTAAATGTCCATATCATACCTAATATATAGGTAGATCACTGGCATCGCCATAAATTATTTTACAATACCAGAAGCGCAGCAGTGTCTAAAAACTAATAAACACGTATTTATTTTACGACATTCTTCTAAAAATATGACACAGAGGTCACACTTATGTACAATCGTATTTGTAGATGCGTGTCAAATGCATTGGATGCAAAATAATTCCTGTTTCTGAAATTTACATATAAATTTCAATATATTACATTGTGCTGCTCTCGTACTCCATTGTTATAACCATTAAATAAAAATCATATTTATGTGTGCAAAAACTCACACACATACACACGCACACACACACACACGCACACATACTGACACATATGCATGACACACAAAAAACGTATTACAAAAATATAAAACTTTTTAAATACGATAATTGAAAATGCAACGAACCATAAAAACGAAAAGCACAAAAAATATCAAATGTTTCATATTAGCAAGACTCACACAAAGACACACACATACAATATCGCATGCATAATGATGTGTATGTGTGTTTGCATTAAGGTATTTTATGTGTGAGCCTTAGTTACCTGTCAGTCTTAAATGATGGCATACGGTTGTAGTTGTAACACGCTAACGTCTGGCAAACTAGATGGTTGTAGCAAAGGACGTAAGGAAGGTAAGCCAATAATGCGATCAGATGGGTGTATCGCCCCATAAGGTATCGCATCGTCATCGGGTACTACGGAAGAATAAAGTTGAAAAAAGAAAAAAATACCGGAAAAAAATACATCCCAGAAAACATTGACTAGCAGAAATGTGAAATCCTTTTCGGCTGCTTGTATAAATAAATTTGTATGGTGTAATTTAGGTTCTATTTAGATTTGTAGGAAGATAGTACTTTGTTATAAGAATCCGCACCATGGTTAAGGGCAATAAGCGATCGGTTAGTATAATTTAAACGTTACCGTACAACCATTTTTCATAGAAGTCAATAATGGCTTTAACACTCCCAGTAACATGTGAAATTATTTGAAAACGTGTACCTTTTCAATATGCATCTAACCGAAAGGGATGTAGTCATTGTAGAGCATAAAATCTTTAAGTGTTTTCTTTAAAATTTCCGCGGACAATTTCAATTAAGATTAAAATACGGGAAAAACAAAAAATAACTTTAGAATGTGTACTTTTTAAAACTGTATCCAAGCAAATGCAATAGGACGGTATAAAATTACAGATTCTCCCAAAATAGGATCGGACATTGATTATATAGAAGGCTCTCGTAAAGGTGTTGGCAAAATTATTTATTTCACCTTAAGTGAATTTTGCAATTTTTACAGCGGATAAAATAATGTCGAAAAAAGAATTTGTGTTAAATTTTCTGTTGCAAATGGAATTTCAGTTGTCGAACTTCAAAATAAAAGTTCCAGAAGACATACGTTGAATCGACTCTATTAAAAATACTTGATAGGAGTGGTACAGTGCATTCAAAAGCAGTCGAAATGTGGTGAAAAGTTATCTCATTGATCAGCAAAGTTTTCAAGTGAACAACATCAATAAAGTGGAGGAGATATTGTCTGGAAATTTTAATTTAGATTTGACAGAGATGACATCAACATTCTGTGACTCACGAATCAACTCTTACCATTTTTGTGATCGTACCGCATTATTAGTGGTGTTCAGTCACAGAGTTTACGAATTTGAGAATGGAGTCTTTCAACCGAGCAGAAATCAAAGAATTATGATAAAATTGACGGTTTTCTATAATTATCGCATTGTTTTGCACTCGCAGTTCTTGTCAGAATGGAACACAGTATGCCCCATTTAATGGAGCAAATTCAGTGAAAATGGCCCGATTTGTGGGAAGAAAACTCATTGACTTTTCACCACGATAACGCACCATTTCATACAGCTATTTTGTGAACTAATTTCTGAACAAAAATATATCGAATATCATCGAACTACCACCGTATTAACCTGATGTGGTTCCGGTTGAATTATCTCTTTTCAAATCTTAAACTACCACTTTTCATTCGGTAGAAAACATAGAAGAGAATTTGCAGCGAGAAGTATTTTCCAGTTATTAATTTTGAAGATTACTTGCTTCAGTACCGCTAAAAGTATTAAAGTGGTATAAATACGGGTCGGCATCCAATTTCTGAGGGAAAACCGTTGAACATCAATATGAACCGGCAAAACCTTTTACACAAAATGTTTTAAAGTTGTCTTACTATAGTCTGTTTCCCGTTCAGCTCATAGTAAACAATGAAGGTCAAGCCATACAAGTTCCAAAAAACTTATACCAGAGCAAAAAAAGTTCGCCTCGAAAGAGCAAAAGTGCGGACTAAAAAATATGGATTAAAATGTAAGGACTAAAATATAACCACGCTGAAGACAGTGAATCAGTGTGACTGGATCACATTTGTGAACAATCCAACTCGTTTTATGATAATCTGAGGTCAGAGTCAACGCAAAAGGTGCTCACGTCGAACAAAAATAAATGGATCTTGATTTTTTGACCACTTTCATATCCTTGTCTGTGGAAAAAGTTATGGTCTTTTATATTTTTAAGATTTGCGAGTATAAATAATATAATGCTGTATTGGCAGAAGATTACTATATGAAAAATTTAGATTCTTGAGAAGGCATTTGCTAGAAAATGTTGATTTCTTATATAACGGGGTGGTAAGGGAGAAGATATAATTAGATTGGTTATATGCTAGGAATTCAATGGTATCACATTTGATGAAGACAATACTTCAACTCTCAACAGATATTTCATTTACTCTGCTAATAACATAAATAATAACTCTGAACAATATGTTCTAAGACAATGTAATTCTTCCAAAAGTTCAGAAAGTAATACAATGAGGGTAAAATATTCACTTATTGCTGATATAGTGGTAACAATATTCATAACGTGCTCTGAGATTGATCATATCATACCAATACATTTTAGTTTTATGAGTGATTTACGAAATATAAGATATCTGACGAATGCCGCTGCATTTAGAAACTTAAATAACTTTTCTAATTTCATATAAAACATCATATTTTATTTATTAGAAAAAGGCACATTTCTGTTGCCGTTTTTAATTACTCCTAGGAAGATTGTATCATTTCCATTTCATAACAGTCCTGGTTATATGGATAGCTGTACCTTCTTATTCAAAACAGAGTTGAAAAGTTTTCTCTTTCGGTGAATCTTTCAACATCGTCAATTAGCATCTTTTACTTGAATAACTTTTGAAAAATATTAATTGAAACTAAGTTTTCTATGAAAGCCGACGTTGCATTTCCAGTATATGCAAACTCATAGAAATATTAAATCTTCTCCTGGTATTATGTGAAACTTTTATCAGTGATAATAGAAATATTGAATTCAATGAAAAATATACCAGCATAAAGGAGTCCTCCAAAAATGGATGAAAAACTAATCCCAAACAAGTTGCAAGATGTCAAATCGATTTAACTATTTAATATAGTAGCTTACATGAAGAAATTGGAAACCTAGCGGTTATTTCCACATTTAAAATGGCCGTGAGTCTTTTGTCAAATTGCTAACCTTTCGTATGTGTATGAAGACGATCATTTTCGTTGCATAACTTGAGAATAAATACTGGCGAATACTAAAAAAGTTGCTAAATAGACGCTATTACGTCAGTAAGACGGTGAAATATTTAATTAATATAAATAAATATTTAATAAATAAAATAAAAAGAAATAAAAAACGTTGCATGACAATTTGACAGTTATGTGTAAAAATAATAAAATACCTGGTCTGACGGCTGTTGAATTATTTACGCTTAAATAAATGGCTGTCATCTTCGTGCTGGAGTGTTTTAACTTATTCGCCCGATATGACTAAACCAAATCAATCACTGCATTATTATGTGGTCGTGACTCCGAAGACAACAATAATTAACGATTATGAAACCATATATTTTTCGCAATATTTTATTTTCGGAGAACTTTGGAAAAAATTATCCCGTTTATGTCGTAAGCCATGACTCAGCATCGTACAGTAAGGTAATTGGGTCTTGTATTTCAGTTAATGTTTGTCTAGAGAGCTCTTTGCATTACGTCGATGACTGATCCCACAGTAACATCTATTTGCAAACAATACCCTTTGCCTAGTTTATTTCATACTTTTTTCACTCCAAAGTATTTGTCCATATTTATACAGTGTCTAAACGAGTTCCTCGAGACAAATGATGTTTTAACCTCATCTACCACGAAATCCATTGCCTTACAAAGCTGTAATAATATTTTGCAGTTTTATGCCATCTATAAACGCATGTTATACAGGGTGCTGTTGTCAACTGGAAATTGTCAATGGGGACTGTTATTTAAAGATATTGAAGCAGTTTGTTTTTATCCGAAACGGCGACGAGCAGTTTCCGTTTTAACAGCATTTGGTTTCAGCAAGATGGTGCAACTACACACATATCCAGACAGGTAATGGCGAAATTAACCAAAATTCGCCAACAAATTAATATTAGAAACTCCACTTTCCGCCGGCCCCCAAAATCGCCTGAACTGACTTCATCAGACTTTTCATAAATATTTTTATAAATATCGTCCATAACTGTGACGGCTCCAGCTTAACGTGAGTTTAAACCTGTTAATAAAAAAGCACATAATACGAAAAAAATTAATCCGATATATTCCAGTGGCAGTCAGATATGTTACAAATATGCTAAAATGAAATTGAAATCTTTTGTGAAAATTTAGAAATAACTAAACGACCTTGATTTTACTTTTAAGCAGCAAATAATTCTTTATAGACTTTTTTCTATAATTATGTTCTTAAGTAAAACTTTATTAATAGCGACTGCGTGACTGACTGAATGATTCTTTCCGAAAATTTCTTAAAAAGACTAACTTTACAAATATTTGGATGCTTAAAAATTACCGTGAAATATATATAGAGAAAATGTGTACATAAAACTAAAAAGAAATGTAAATAACGGAAAGAGAGCTAACTAAATAATTGATACAGTAATTCATTGAGAGATTCGTAAATATGAGTGAGTAAAAAAAGAAACTAATTGAGTGATCTTAGAAAAGTATCATAAAGAGATATTCCGGTGTAATGGTATGGTCGTCATAAAAAATTTTACTGTTGGTTTAAATAAAAACGCTAAAAACTAAATACAAACTTTGCTTTGCGACACCTAGAATACACATACACGCTATTACCAATGCTTAAGGATAAGATTTCCGTCTTTTTTTTACAGGAATGAAGGTATTTGTTATTTGTTGCGACAAAAATATAGCGACCAGAAGGCGTCTCCTTATGTACCAAGTACCTTTCTGTCAAATGTGTTTCATAACTTTTTGAGTCGATAAAACAATATCCGTCAGAAGAAGTAATTTCCGAAGAATAGTATTTTCATACCCTCCACAAATGCTATTTAGGTATTTTGATATACAAATTGAATGTACTTAAAAAAGATTGATAAGTATGTCATTAAACCATAAACCAAAATGAAAATTATGCCGTAGGATAATACGAATATACGTATTCATGCGCTTTCTGGAATTGTAACGTGATCTCGAGAAAAAGCTCGTAGAAGCAACTAACAGCTTTTTGCATCCAGGTACATTTGCATAATAATTGCAGGCTTTTTCACTGGTTTAGGAGATCTAATGAAAATGCACTAAAATGGAGTCAAAGACAACAGCATCTCCCCGATATTAAATTCACCGATTATTATCCAAAATTTCACAATTTTCGGATCACGAGTAGTGAATGTTTTGACACCTTCATATGCTCTTTTTTGCTGGCTTCTAACGAATTTTTAGGAAACTACCTGAAACTCTGTCATATCATAGCCGGGGATTAATAATGGGCTATATCAAAATTCGGCAACTCTCTGAAACTCAATATGCTCCCAGTGTAACTTTAGTTCTTGTATATTGTGTGTGTTCATGATGTTAGACACAATTAAAATAATTATTGATTAATGATATGCCATCAAGCATATCACATTTAAGTGAACAGATTAACGCAAATTTTCTTACCTTTTTTTACTAACACTAAATTTAGTCAAACTTGCAGGTAGGTAGGTAGGTAGGATCTCAAAATTGGAATGGATTACATTGGTTACTCCCATGCAAGTTGAAGATCTTCCAATATTGAATTATTCTTCTGAATCCTTTAATTAGTAGGCTTCAGTAGGCTAAATTTTTGTACATTGTATAGATTTATTATTCTCTGTGTAAGTTGAGAAGATCGATGGAGAAACCACTTTCTTCTGACACCTCCCACACAATTGATCGTTTTAAACAATATTTTCTTTGCTTCATATCGATAAGTTGAGTTTTATGAAATACGCTCTGAGAATTAAAATGGAGAGTATTGTCTCAAATTATTTGATATTTCCAATACAAATGACCGATTTGTCGAATTAAAATTGTCCGTTGTAATTTCTTATTCGTGGACTAAACATTTTTGTCAATTGCATTGTATTATGTCGCTTATCAAAAAATTAGAAAAAATTGACTTTATAACCACGCCATTTCCACTACCTCCCATAAAAATTACCAAGTTATCTGGCATACATTTCCAGATTTCTATCTTTTACTCAATTGCACTAAATTTATTATAATTTATCACTCATTAGGCATTTGGTAAACTTAGTTCTACGAACGAAAATGGATTGCATTGCCCCAGCGTATCACACATGCAATTTGGGAGATTTAGCCAAAATCAATTATCCCTTCGTATACTTTTATATATTTATAATTTTGCTTTTGTTTTTGAACATAAATTCATAATTGGTAAGAACTTAAGGAATCATCACTCGCCCTCCTGATATATCCCGAACTTTGGAACCAACGAGAAAGGACGATGAGTGCAGTTTTGTGTAAGTCAGTTCACCTGACTGAAAATTCTGTAGTGCGTGATATTCGAATGGTATGAAAACAATAATACAATTCCTGTGGCGGGCAAAAGTTAGTAATTTACATAATTGGCGGTTTATATGAAAGCTTGAAACTGTTTAAATTCTTTCAGACGGCTTCTGATTTTTAGTTAAAATGTTAGAATAACTTGTTGCTATTTCAGAGGTAATTTCGTTATGCTACTTTCATAGAACATAGCCTTTCTATCGACGAGAAACTGGGACAGTGGATTTTCCCAAGCTTCTCCTGAGGCAAGTTTTGTACCAATAAAATCATTCGCTACAGACAGGAACATGTTGTATAGACTTGATGTCAGATCCGGACTGTAAGATGGATGCGTAAGAACCTAGCGATTAAGCTCCCGGAGCTTCTATCGAGTTACGTGTGGCCTGGCGTTGCCCTGGCGGAGCAAAATTCTTCTCCAATTGGCAAAAGCTGGCCACTTCTATGCGATTGCTTCTCACAGTTGGTCCAATTGTTGGCAGTACAGGTCCGAATTAAGAGTTTGGCCGTAGGGGTCAACATTTATTTATTGTTTTCTTTTATCGACATTTTCAAAATGATCATTATGGAATCGACGAAACCGAAATTGGACATGATTTTCTATTATTGCTTCATCAAGACTATAAACAGCGTTTATCGAAGAAAATTTGGAAAATTTGGCATATTTTTCACGAATAGTTTTTTTTTTTTAATACGAAGTCTTGCCTTTCATTATACAACCTGATTATTATAGCGTAATAATTCTGTCTATTGGAAAAATAACGGAATTAGTTCAAAAACTAAATGTTTTGTGCATTTCATTAACTTCACATAAAAAAAGATTTTGTTTGATGACAAGCGCCATGGAATACTGGGTTCAATTACGTCTTGCCAATCTTTTTCAGTCTTCTCCCTTTTGTATTACCCTACTGTGATAATAAAATAAATTAGTTTTTGAAAATGGTATCCATAGTTTTGCTCCATATCTATACAAGTAGATACTCCCAATAAAATATCGGAAATTTTTTAATAATTAATTTTCAGTTTTCCCAAAAAATATTTATTTATTCATCAATTTTTATTTTATCTCCTTCAAAATAGTACCCTTAGATTGTGCCACTTGTGCCAACGTTTTTTCCGATCACCGAAGCAGTTCTGATAATCACTTTTTGTCCTTGAGCTCTCTTAGCGATTCGGGTTTCATCTCCACAATCGTCGCAAAATGCCGTTCTTTCACGGATCTCTTCAATCTTGGGAACAGGAAAAAGTCACAGGGCGCCAAATCTGGTGAATACGGTGACTGAGGCATGACAACGGTGTTGTTTCTGGCCAAATAGTCTCTCACAAGCAAATATGAGTGAGCAGATGCATTATCATGATGTAGAAGCCATGAATTTTTTCCCCAATACCTGCCGTTTTTTCGTATTGCTCCACGCAAACGGCGTATAACTTCAAGGTAATACTCCTCCACCTTATTAACCGCACAACCTTGTGGTAAGAACTCCTGATGCACCATGCCATGGTAATCGAAGAAAACAGTCAGCAAAACCTTGACAATTGATTAAACTTGGCATGCTTGTTTCAGTCTTGTCTCTCCCAGACTCTTCCATTGCGACGATGTTATAACCATATACCCATGAATCGTCACGAGTTATGACCCTTTTAAGCAAATCTGGATCATCGATGACGTCATTCAATAATTCTTCAGCGATGCTCATGCGACGTTGTTTTTGGTAAAAATTCGGCAATTTTGGAACGAACTTCGCTGCCACACACTTCATGCCCAAAATTTCAAAAAAGATTGCATGGCATGAACCAACCGATATGCCGACATCCTCAACAACTTCTGTTATTGTGATTCGAAGATTCCCCATAACAATTTTTTTCACTTTCCCAACATTTTCATCGGTTGCTGATGTGCTGGGCCGTCCAGAACGAACGTCGTCATTCACATCTTCTCGACCTTCTGTGAAAAGTTTGTACCACTTGTAAACTTTCTTTTTTGACTCAGAGTACTCGCACCCAATGCTATTGTCAACATTTCAAGTGTTTTTGAGCACATAATTACATTTTTACACAAAATTTGATGCAACTTCTTTGATCCGATTTCTTCGATACCAAAAAATAGCCGAACACGCAAAACACTTGTCTTATTTATGTCTCACAAGTAAACTAAACATGCTATATGCATAAAACCGTCAATATATCCTCAAGACGACTGTGCCAACATAAAATAATAATAATAATCGGAGGTCGAATGTACGTAGCCCGAGAAATTTGAAAATTCACCGTATTTTTTGAACACACATCGTATACCAAGAATTATTCAAATTATCAGAACATTTTTCAAAGGCATTTATTGGAAAGACTTCAGCTCTTTTTTATTTATTCTAACGACAGGAAGCAGGTGCCTAGAATTGCTGGTTAGGGTTTTGGAAAGCTGAAAAAGTTTTTGGTCGAAAATTCGTTCATAATGATAGCATTGTGAGATCGTGCATTACTGCTGTACTAAATTCATAAGTAGCGCTTGTATATCAAAAAATCCAACAACCCAACATTTGGTTGGATTACCATTAGATTTGAATTGCAGTGCATTAATAATGCATTAATGTGTGATTTCCTCCAACTAAACACCATTCACTTAAACCAACAAAAGGAGTTACAATAACATACGGAATTTTGCGCATCGAAAGATAGCTGTAAGCTGTTTCTTAAACAATTTATTATCAATTTGTTATACACATATTTTCCTAACACCTTGATTTCATATATTGTGTAAGCAGTAAGTAATTGTATAATATTTCCATTGACTGAAACAATTAAAATTAAATTTGTACTTTTCTACGTAATGCCAAAAATATTTTCTCCTGGTGTTTAAATAAAAAACAAATAAATTAAATTTTGCTCTAACTTGCTCTTACGATGCCACACTTCTGTACAGGAAATTGGATTACGGTATCCAGAAGTAAGACGATAAAACATGAAATATGCCCTGAATTAATTACACACGTGAATATGAAGAGAAACCAGAAATCCATTGATATTTACCAAATTTGGCTGAGCAACCGCTTGAGTGATATGGAGCTAAGAACTTATCAATTAGATTGGAGGTAAAAGAAAGGGTGCCCGGTCGATTCAATATAATGATCAACAAGCTCGTTTGCTACAGCCTTCAAATGAGTAACAGGCACAACAAAAATTTCGGAAAATTGATTAATTTCAATGGGAGGTACCGGAAGAGAGGTCAACACGTCAACACGTCACCGTCTACAAAAATTTCATTAAAAAGTATAAAATATATAAGTTTCCATTAAGATTTACAGCAATTATCGTGCCTAACAATCAAACAGATGGGCATCGTTTAATCGATTTAAACAGTCCTGAAACACATTTAGCTAAAAGGTACCTGGTACTTTAAATGCTTCCTTTTGTGTGTTGTATTGATGGAAGAACTTCTTACAATCAGTGAGCTTACACGCATTCTATTTTTAGGCTTATTAAATAACGCTTCCAAACTTCAGTTTCAGAAACTTTTACTGGACTTTTAAAGTGCTCAGTTACTTGTCAGCACATCGAAGTAAACACCTCAGAAAATTTTTTCTTAATTCTAATCTTGGACAACAGTTTATAGCTGCTTTCCCTCAAAAATGTTATATAATCTTGGTGGCCATTTTGTATCAAATCTTTTGGAACTAAACTACATAAGTAACAGAACAGTGATTGGTTTAAGACCGGCAGTGTTTATAATCAGCATGTATTAGCTCCTAAACGCCATTTGATTCGATGACTGAATACCCGGTGATTAGAATTTAAGTGTATTATCAACAATGTATATACATATGTATGTATATATATATATATATATATATATATATATATATTATTTATTATTATTTATTATTTATTTATATATATATATTATACATTATCAACCATATACTATATAAATTTCAACAAATATGAATATTTAACACAAATGTCAAATTCAGTGCGAGTCTAAAAAGAAAATTATAACATTTACAAAATAATTGATACTAATTTGACCACGATTTATATTTACACCAACTATAAAAACAAAGACCCCTGCGTTTCAATGATTTGCGAGTGAACACATTTGGTTTATATTCCACTTTTTGCCAAAGCAATTTGATAATAGTGTTAACTAGAAAGTAACATGTCAGTGACGTAAATGTATTTATATTGTGTCAGTACTTTCCGTAAACCTCAGAAGCGCTAAGGTTTAGTTATAAAAAAGAGTAGGCACAGTAGCTGTAGCTGCCGTAATAGTAGTCCCATAACTACGGCAAGCAAATGTTCACTCAGAAGCTATCATGCACAGTGGTTTTGTTGCGTAGTCAGCAATTGCATCTTTAGACGAGTATTATTGTTTGTATATTTCTGGCTGTTACTAAATGATGTAGATGTTTAATTCCAAGCATTTGTTTGCCGAACCTGATATGTCGACTGTTACAAGAGTATAACGTGTTTTTATTTAAGATGACAAACCAGTGCTAGCAATTTAAAAGTATTGCTGAGGTCTATGTGAGAGGTCCGAATTTAAACCATTTTTCTGAGCTTTACAGCTGCTACCTTGTAAAATGCTACAATTTTACATATTGAACCATAATGGTTAAAAAAGACTCCACGATGTTCGGATGTAAGTATTTTCGCTATGAGATGGCATTTTGCCAAAACGAATCATTCAGTCCATTTCAGTCACTTATGTTGTCCCTTTACCCGTTATACGTATGTTTAACATAAATTATGCGAATTTCCAATCAAATTTGATACGAACAAATGACAAACTTATTCTGTACATAACATCTCATTCCAAACCAAATTGCAGAAAAAACAACATTGAAGTCGATCAGTTTTTTAGAAATATTTTGTATATGTCTTAATAGTAAATTCCGAAATTGAATTTCTTGGAGATCATTGAACATTTTCTAAAAATCAATCAATCGATAATAGAAAATGTCGATAGCAAAATGGAAATTGTCAAGTCATGTAAACATTGTTTCGATTGTCCATATGCTAAACATTGCAAATTGAAATAACTTAAATAAGGTGGAACGTGTAACGGAATCGACGAAAATTGTTCATATTTGGCTATTACAGTATCAGGACCATAAACACAAGCCACATGTTTGGTTGGCTGACTTGCGCTTCGCTTTTATCGACGACAAACTGTAAAATTATGTTGCTGGTGCCTATTTCTGACAAATGTCAAACAATATTGAGTAAAACAAGCATAGAACTGTCGATTAGTTTTTTGTGTACGAAACCTTATCTTTCTAACGCCAATTAGCGTAACCTGTTCGCACTTGTACAATGCAATATAAACATTACTAAAGTCATATATTGCAAAAATAATGGATTTCTCTTTACTATACCTTATATTGATTTCTGTCGTATAAATAATTCAGTGTTCCATGGGGTTCAAACTTTATCTCCAAGGGACGCTGATCTTTATTATGAAGAAGCACAAAAGAAAAAAAAATGTCCCAACTTTTGTGTTTAAATAAAAACAACTCATATTTTCTAACTAACGAAGCGATATTACTTTACAGTTTGATAAGAATTTGTTTTGCTTGGAAACTAAATTTGGCTTATTTGTAAAGAAGTGAAATATACTACGTTACATCTGTAATGATCATTTTTATTATATGTTAAGCAGATACGACGGAAAACCAATATCAAAGTCTGGCAATCGAAGTGAATTGCAATTACCGAATACGATTTCTAGGAGTAGGACTACGAGATCCATCAATTAGCTAACTAATCAGTCGGTTAGGAAGGTAAGCGTCCTTTCCAATTAATCTGTTCACCATTTCAATAATATTATTAAGACTCCCTATTTAAAAAAACAAAAAAATATTGTTCGTTAAGTGGTCTCTGATTACTAATTCCTTCAATCAAATGCCCCATAGGAACTTAGTAAATAAAAACTGAACTCTACAAAAAGTTGACATTGGCTGTTCGGATTACATTAAAGTAATATACTTATATGCTTATGGATGTTATAAGATCATCGAATCTAAGCCCACCCTTTCCAATTATTCTGGCGGTGTGTTGTATAGAGTCCCAAGTATAAAAATTGCCTAAAAGTCTATTTCATTATCATCATCTTTTGGTAGGAAAACCCAGGTAAAAATTAATAAATTCATATTTCCAGAACAATATCTATTCACAATTTAGAACAACTCAAAAAACAATTCATAAAAATGTTCACTATATATACCCTATACTGATTATCTTGCACACAACAACAAAAAATTCTTTCCTCCAATTAATCCTTTACTATGTATTTTTCAAGAAAACAAAATTAGAAAAAAAGAGCGGTCGTAATTACTTCTTTGACAGCATTGGTTCGAGAAGGGAGCATTTCTATTCTCTTAAGCGAATTATTTTATGCACATTACGTAGTCTTCTTGCAGATGATTAAAAGAGTAGCACCAGTGACAAAAACAAAATTATAAATAGAGTAATTGTGTTATAATATGCTCACTGTTAAATTTTTCTCTTAATTTTGCACTAAGTATTCGCAAATGGTAAATACCCAACAATTTTATTAAATGACTTACATCCATCGGAGATTAAAAAAGGTATTTTTTTTCTCCATTGATGTTTGGTGTGATGAGACATGTTGCAGTAAAGTTGATTAAAATTTTGGTTGTCAAACAAGTTGTAATACTTTATGCAGTAAAAGTTTAAAATTATTTGTTTTCTTAGCTATTGAATTTTTACTTCGGTATTTCACTGCATGCGAAGATAATTCGATTCCATTATTATGAAAACAATGTTAATTTACTTTTCCGTATGTTATTTTAATTATACAGATTGGGCATTTTTGCGTCTCATCGCCAAATCGATTTATCCCCACATGCATTTATAAAAAAATGAATTTATAAAATTTTGCGTACTTCACCACGTTAAAGTAGATAGAAATATCTGACTCTGGGGACCATTGTCCATTTTTTTGCACTTAATTACTTAATTATTTAATACATTGTTGGTTCTTTATGTCAATTCTTTCTTAGGTTTTGAATGTTATTACTCCGTGGTTTACAGTAAAATAATGATGATGGGTTTCTCATTATTTCTGCTTTTGCTGGTTGCTGTTGATCTTAATTAGACTTACGGTACTCAAAACCAGTTTAAGCTTCACTCATTTTTCACAGATGATTTTTTTTGGAATTCTGCTTTAAAAATAATTATGTTTTGGTGATATCTTTTAATATTGACCTCTTAAGCTCCGTTTATTTCTGCTTCAACCAAACGAAACTTTTTGAAGGAATTGTATCTGGAGCTGATGATATTTAGATGGCTTGGAAAAATTTATACAGGTGAAGCATTATTATTTATTTTGGACGACGTGGTCCAAATTTACAGTCATTAGAACCAAAATTTTTTCAAAGTGTTTTTTTTTTTTCAGATAGCCAAAGGTATCAACAGACTACGGAATTGTCGGGATTGCAGCCAAATTGAAATATTTCGTCTAGGCGGCCTCAAGTTCTACCAGATTTGTAGCAGGAAATTTGTTGCACTTCTTCAATGCCTTTTAATCAGTATGACAAAGAATCGTGGTGCAAAGGAAGCTAGTGAATTTGTCTGGAAGACGGACATTTATATCACCACTGGATGGAGATATAAATTATGGGCACAATCCAATCACTATTGCTTAAAGCATTCAGTTGAATTTCCGATTTGGCTGTTAAAGGAAAAAGGAAGTTCTGGCCAAATTTTGCGAACCTTGAAACCTCTCATGGACTGTCGAAATTTACAACGTGGTATACATGTCAATTTTTTCGGAGTCTTTTAAAACAAACAACAAAGATTAGCGACAGAGATGAAAGGTTTTTTTCTAGCCCACTATCGTTATTAATTTCAGGTAAAAAAAATTCCATGAAATTTTTGAAAGTGAAAAAAAATATAACAAAAATATAACAAATATAACAAGTCCACTACACATCAGAGTGCCGACAATTAAGTTTCCAGAAGCCTGAATTCTCCCTTAAAGGATATAGAAACTCTTCTTATTTCAATTTAGGCCGTCGAGCCACTTTCGTACTTTGATTTTCCTATATTTATTAGTTTCAATACAGTGTCACCAATAAATTAAAGTTACGTAAGTTCTACGTTCAAAAAGCAACTAAATTATTAATACGTTGTAGTTACTGTGCTAAAGTATTTAAGACGTTTCATTGCATGAATTTTAGTACCATTGCAAGTTTTCAGATGCGATTTTGCGCAATATGCAAATTAAAAGGTTTTAATAGTATCGCCTATGTTATTTAATTCTATTTACAATCACACACACACACACTACAATCACAAATTACCAATTCTTCCTTACAAACCCCTCTAGCTGCAGTTGGCGGATGTGTTATCTTCCACAGACTATTATACAGAAGGTGGCCGATATGGCAAAACATATAAAAAAACAGTGCTAATTAGTCTAAATGTCTAACAATATGAAGTGTTTTGCTCACTTTAGTTTTATTTATTTATTTTATTTATTTTTCAAAAAAAAAAAAAAAAAAAAAAAATGTAATACTAAGCCTTGAAGTCAAAAAATGCGTATTACACAGCAATATATATATATATAAATTAATATTATCACCAACGTTGGCTCCCCAGCCGTAATTACAAAAAGAAAAAAATATTATTAAACAAATTAAAATGAAAGTTAATTCGATCCTAATTAGTAATAATGGTATACGAAGTCATGCAGTTATTAAATTTCCATTGAAGAAAAGTGTGCAAAAATTCTTGAACGAAAAACATTGTTAGAATAAGAGAATACTCTTAAGTCATTAGGCAAATGGTTCCAACATCGAGCAATCCTAATAAGGAAAGATCTCTCAAATGCCGAAGTATTTATTGTAGGTCCAATGATTTGTATATATCTTGTCGAGCGTACAAAATGAAACAATCCATATTGTGAAACAGGCACTCCACTTTTGACAACCTTATAAAAAGTCATTAAATTACGATAATTTACAAAATTATTAAAAGAGCAACCTAACACTCTTTTCACATATACGGAAATGTGTTCACGCCTACGTACACTGAAAATGAATCTTGCAACTGCATTTATTGTCAATTTAAATTTCGAAACATTCAGTGATGTTGTTCTCGATACCACTTCTAGTCCATAAATAATTTGAGGCATTAGAAGCGCCCAAGCCAGTCTATATTTGACCCTAATCGTAAGATAAATATTAGTTGAGTAGAGGCTACGTAATACTCCATATACTTTGGAGCGCACAGAGTCAATATGAGTTTCAAAATTCAGTCTATTTTCGATCACAATACCTAAGCATTTAAAACTATCACTAAACTCAATTCTCCTGCGCCCCAAACATATGTTATATCCTGCATTACTACTTGGGCAGCTAAACGAAATAGCTTTAGTCTTAAACGGATTAATCGCTAATGAATTATGAACAGTGCATTGCACAGTACAGTTGGGGCAATAATTTATTTTATTCTCCAGTGCATCAGAAAATCTCGATCACCATTAAAGTACAGCAAAATGTCATCAGCAAACAGGAACGCAAAACAAATTCCATTATCTAAATAATCCATTAGATCATTAACATAAAATGAGAATAGAAGCGGCCCTAAGACCGAGCTCTGCGGCACGCCCGAGTTTAGAGCCAAGATATTCGAATTTCTTTAAAAGAAGCAAAAACAAGAGCATGATGTGAAATGGAGGGACATATCGCTTGACTAGAGAAATGTGTCATAGAAGATTCACTCACTAACGTGAAGTCAATTAAGGAAGTAGTACCGTAGGTAATATCATAGTGCGTAGGTTTAGAATTATGTAGTACTGATAAATTTAACCTAGTACAAACAGAACGAATTAGATAAGACCTCGATATATTGAACATGTTACAGTTAAAATCGCCAACAACTATAATATTTGCATAATTTAAGAAAAGGTCATAATGATGTTCTTCGAAAGCTGAAACATTACCCACTGGAGGCAGGTAAACCACACCAAAAAGAATCTTCGCTTCACCAGAAAATAGTTCCAGAAACAATGACTTGCACTGCCCTAAAACTGAAGTGTGAAATACAATATTGTGTTTAAGCTTACTTGATATATAAATGCCAACATCACCTCCTCTAGTGCCAACGCGATCATTTCTATAAAATTTATGTCCTGGGATATCAACTGCTCGATTAGAAATATTCGATTTCAGCCACGTCTCAGATATGCCAACAAAGTTATTGTTAGTTGCAGAAGGTCCTATGCTCTGACAATTGAGATGTGCAACATTTAGTTTATCTGTACATGAGTTCAAGGCTGAACTTATATAAGCATTGTTACTAATATCAGGGCCAAGATTCAAGTCAAAAGACATCAAAGTTGAAAAAAGTAACTACAATGGGGAACCAAAAGATGCGAAATATTGTTGACAAAATGCACCATACATAAAAAACATTACAAATTCATTAATTACAGCTGTTTAAAAGAAGAAGATTGAGATCAAACACTGTTTACAAACTTAAAGAAGAAAACAAAATCAAGATAAATTAAGTTTAGTAATTCAATGAGTTAAAAAAATGAAGTCTCGTAGAAGGCGAAATAATAATAATAATAATTTTAAACAATTAAGTAAATACCCCATCAGGTACATCAAGCACAGAGGCACATTTGGTAACGTCACGAGCAACTAATCTGCCATCAGAAAGCGTCAACTTAACACAGAGTTTATCGGAATTAATAACTTTAAATTTTGTAACAATTCGTTGACGTAGAAGTTTTCTACATAAGGCATTTTACACTTTCTGTTAGAGCTTGAATTACCAACAAGCTTAAATGCTTGTATTGCGAAACCTAAACCTATAATAGTAGAGTCAGGCACCGGACGAATAATAATGATTATGAGTAATATTTATGTAAATTATTTTTAATAGTTAGTTGTTGATCTTTATTAAATTAGTCAAAATTAATAATTATTTTTGATTTTTATCATAAATGCTTGATATATTTTGAAAAAAATTACCGGATAATCGCGCCGCTTCTGGTGCCTCCCATACAAATTACATAAATATATGGGTTACTTCTGGATTCATTTCTTTCGTTCAATTGCAGCAAATGCGGAATAGTGCAATAATTTACAGCGATTTATTACGTAACCTTTGGCGCTGCACCGGTTTTTGTATCAACGTAAAGGGATGTTAGGTGAAGATATATGTAAGTCAGTTCACCTGACAGAAACTTTTCTTCTGATTCTTAGGTATTATTGTTTTTTTTTTTTGAAAATATTTGTTAATAAATGAAGTTACGCATGTTTCTAATTGTCCTTTCAGGAAAGGCAATTCAAGTTTTAGCAAGATTTGACTTTATTTAAACAAATGTTAACATTGCATAATTTTTGATTTTTATTCCCTTGACTGAGAAAATAAAATTTGTGAAAGATTTTTATTATTATGGCAAAAATACTCTGTCTTTAGGTATATGGAACTCCTTTTAAATACAATTTCACAAAAGTTTATCACAATGTTAAATTTTTAACATAAATTATTCAGCAATAAATTGACCTCGCATATCTTTGTTCTCGAGTAATCAAAGATATTTTTAATTTTTCTTTGAAATAAGATCAAACGAATTGCATGTTTGTTTTTACCTAATTAATATTGTAAATTTTGTTATATAAGCCTCGCGTGTTTTTTAATACTATTATCGGAAAATTATTATATGCCGAATTCTTTATGACCCTAACAATTTGTTTCTTCGCAACTTGTGACCGTGGCTCTGGCCACAATTCTATTTGGAAGTAATCTACTTATATCTCTAATATTCATAATTGAATTGAATTGACTTGATAATAGTAAGATCTTAAGACGTTCAAAATTACAATGATCAAAATCATATCTTTAGATACACAATAACTAGCCTTGGTTTGGGGTTAATATAGAAACCTGTTATGTTGACTTACTTATGCCTTCAACCAAAAGACTCCGTCAAAGCTGCTTCGTACTTTAAACGCGTTCTTCTAGGTGCCTTGTCAAATGATATACACAAGTACCTTCTTTCTTGCGATGGTCTTCCGTTGTGGTGATTTTGGTCTTCCTAAATATTGCTTTCCTGACAGCTCAATGACAATACAGTGCGGTACACAGCTAGTTGGAGCAAAAACAAATTTCTGAGCAAGCATCTAATCGATCTGCCCGATTTGTCATTTATTTTAAATTTATTTTATGCTGCATTGCAAATAAAAGGTTGCGGATATATGAAACCAAGCATCTAAATTTTAACATCTATATTTGTAACCGTAGCAGGGAGGTTAGGTTAGGTTACGTCAGTGTGGCAGTCTGAATAGGCAGACTCACTTAGACTGTATAGTCCATTGTGACTATACAAAAATTACATTCACAGACTAGGCATTCTTTGGACCTTGCCCAGTGTCCTACAGTATGTGGACTTCTCAAGAGCATTCCTACTGCAGTATACAACCAGTAAGCAATGCGAGGCTTTAATTCCCATAGGTTCCCTATTGCCCTCTTGCTCGCATATAGCCCCACTGTGGCTATGCCCAGAATATTGAGTTTGAAATTCAGCTTCTTGTCTACTGATACGCCAAGGTACATTTCACAATCCGCGAAAGGAAATTCAGTACCTTCCAGGGAGATAGGATCCACAGGTGGAATCTCGTACCTCTATGTGAACAGGAGCACTTAGGTCTTGTTTGGATTTATTCCGAGACCGTTTTCCTCTGCCTATTTTGTTACATTAAGAAGGGCCCTTTGAAGGATGTTTCTAAGTGCTCCCTAAAACTTCTAACAGCTATTGCCACATCGTCTGCGTATGCAACAGCCTTGATACCAGCCTCCTCTAAAGAGAACAAAATAATGTTCAGAGCGAGGTTCAGTAGTAGGGGGATAAAACACCACTTTGGGGTGTTCCCGTACCAACAAATCTGCTAAGGTCCCATGACCCCAATTTAGACCTGATACGCCTCTTCGTAAAAAGATCGTGAACTAGGCTCTTAATACTGACGTCCTCTCTCAGGTTTGATAGCGCTACGACTATCATATCAGGAAGAACGTTATTAAACGCCCCTTCTACATCTAGAAAGGCTACCAAAGTATACTCCTTAACGGCGAATGAACCTTCGGTAAATCCGATCAACAGTCTATGTTTGTTCTAAGGTAGCTACCAATGAGTCTCTCCAGTGTTTTTTGAGGAGAAACGATGACAGGCTAACAGGTCTAAAATATTTTGGTACCGTATGGGAGGTTTTTCCAGTTTTATTCCCAAAACCACCTTGGTCTACCTCCCGTACCTGTAGTTCACCATGCGAAATCATGTCTGGCCCGGGTGACCTCAAAGGTTTGAACCTTTTAGTAGCCAATGCTATTCTGGGTTTGGTAACGATTTTCCTGGCAACAACAACATGAGTATCCAAGAGCAACTCCAGTGACCAGTATTTTCCTTACCATTGCGGCCTCGGAAGTGTCTTCAATTTTGTTGCAGAATTCACTCTTATATTCCCTAAGTTTCACTTTGTAGTTTTCTCGGTCCTGTAAAGCTCTTGCGCACTTAGCCCTATTGAACAACTTCCTACAGCATTTTCTATGATCTACAAGTTCCAACGACCACCACCGCGGTCGTTGCTTACCCCTGACCCTACCGTTGGGGCATGAGACCCGTAGCTAGTCATTGAGAGACTTTGTGACCTGCCTCACAGACCGCTCAATGCTCTCAATGTTTCGGACATTAATGTCAAGTATCCTTGAAAAGTTCCTGTTAAATGCCTCCCTATTTTTGTCCAGGTCTACTTTCCTCACATTCAGTGAAAATCGGTCCTTTGAACTCTTCCCTGTCCACTCACACAGAAGCTGACATAACGGTGATCTGAAAAGCAATGATTATCCAAACTTTCCATTCTCCAATCCTATCAGCTAGTTACTCAGAAATAGGGGTAACATCAAGCACCTCTTGTCTATTTCTGGTAAGGAATGTGGGTTCATCTTCCCTTTTACAAATTGTTGGGTCAGTACTTACAATAAACTCAATAAGTGACTCACACCTGTCGTTGATATCGGTATTACCCCAGATTTGATGGTGCACATTGACGTCACTGCCCCCAGCTAAATTTATGAATAGTCCTGTTCCAGGCTAGCCACTGTCGTATCTTCACTACTTAAAGAAGGAAGAAGGAAAATATTACTCCCCACAAGTAGGCTGGATTTGTGTACACCTACACCTGTACTGAAGATTTACTTGAAATCAGGAGTCCTTAATCCGCAGACCGTTCATCCAAGGTTCCTGAATAAGGACAAAATCTACACCTCCTTGCGTCAAGAGGTGTATCAGAGCTGCGGTCGCAGCTTTAGAGTAGTGGAGGTTTATTTAAAGAAATCGAAGTACCATCAGATTTCTCCACCACTGTCAAATCTATATCCTCCTCTGAGTCTGCGAGCAGCTCCTCCTCACAAATTTTCTCGCTTGGATTTGTGATGAAGAGCCCCTCCACCCACCCGAGTGCTTCACAGAAGGACGAGAAGCTAGTCCCTTCCTGATATACATTTGGCACTTGCGACAAGTTCCTCCCCCCTTCAGAGATCGCATCAGTTTTATCCGAAGCAATATTAGTCGTTTGGCGTCCCTTGTCACTATTGTAGACCTTCAGTTGGATATAAGATAGCAGGCCGTTGGATTCGACGAGACACGGGAGGGACTCGGCATTTAGTATAACTAACTACCGCATACCTGCGAGCCTCATCGCCCTCATCCAATCGATCAACCTTCCAGTTGTAAATTGGAAGGTTGGGATTACACTCACTGAGCCTACGAATGATGAATTCCGCATCCACAGAGAACGTCGGCATCCATGCATGTGCTCTGCGTCAAATCGGGATGTCCCCTTCCTTGACGACATCCAGAACCGCCTCTGGTCACACGAAGCCCACCTTTTTCAGAGCTGCACGATAGCACTCAACAGACCGCTTGTCTCTACAGACAAGAGTTGGACCAGGCATTTCCTTGAGGACTTGGGAGTACACCGAAGACGGACGTGGCTGCACTTGCCCCTTGGAATGGTGCCATCCACATCTTCCCTGTTGATGACCACCGATACCAGACCGTCCTTGACAACCTTAGCAAAGGACCTTGGACCAGTGGTACCACTGGTCACTTTGGGACTTTTGGATACCGGCACGTCATCAGGCAATCGTTGCCTCTTCTCGGCCGGCTTCACAGCAGGCGAGGCATACTGTTTATCAGAAATGCCTCGTGCCCATTTCAGAGATTTCCCCTGTTTTGCGGTCAGCGTACTAGAATCTAGCTTGCCAGATCTCTCAAGAATTCTGAAAGCTAGGCGCCGATCGATGTACCTTTTCTTCGAAGGTGTGGTGTGTTTGCATGAGACCGAGGTCTCAGGCAACTTCCCAGCCTTGGAAGATGTCGAATCACTAAGCCTGTTGACAGGCCCAGTTTTCTTCTTGTCGATCGTCGAGTCCGTATTTCTTCCCGTATCGTTTCCAGCAATGTGTGCCGTCATCTGTATTTATGTAGTTTTTTGTGTGTGTTTGAATTTGTGTTTATTGTTATTTTGTCTTGTGAGGCGTCCAAGTATCAGCAAGGCCCGCGTTCTAATTCATTCGGTAACCCCTGACTGCAAACCTGAAAGCCCTGAGCACGGTTCGCATAACACTCAGAGACTTAGGAGGGTTTGTTTTTAGAATAACCACTACTATAATGTACTACCAAATCCATGAAAGGGAGCTCCAGAAGGATGGAGAGACGCTCTTATGGTGAATGATAATAAACTATATATGCTATATAGGTCTTCGGTGAGCCATAGGATTTGATTTACCAAAATGACCAGCAAATGTGGGTAGCCTTGGGTTGCATCACATTCCATAATAGAAAGGTGATACTAAACCACTACATCGAGACAAGATTTTTTCCCTCGGCAGAGGGTCTATCTGTGTAGCAAAGAGAATAAATATTTTTGTTAAGAAAATGATAATTGTTATAAAGAAAAATCGGCAATGGCGTCAATTTTTGAAGGTACTTGCAATTAATAAACTAATTTAAAATTTAGAACAGAGGTTAAAGTAATTTATATCCTGTCAAAAAAGTACAGCGAATTGATCATGACAACACAAAACATTTACTATTCAAAATTATTGCATTGCCTTCGAAGTAGGCTACTTCCGAAATATATATTTATAAATGATGAATTTTTCAAATTCAAATTAATTTTCCGGAAAAAATAATTCTCTTTATGTCGTCTGTCGATTGGAAACGGGCGCTTCGAAATGGGAATAATATCGTCTTAAGTTTTTAAAGAAAATGCAGTTGTTTCGGAACTAGATGTTTCATACATAAATAATCGTGTAAAATAGTTGTGAGACGCCGAATTATCAGGGGCTCTACCAAATTTGATTGATGATTTTCAGTAACCAATTGTTCCGTTTTAGCGGTGTTAACGTGCCATAACTTAAAAAAATTATTTTGGTGAAAAGTGGCAACCTTGTAAAACCCATGTTTTAAGCTGCAAGGCGCCACGTTGTTTAATGTTTTTATTTGAGCAATCAAAATAAACGATCTCGGAGAGATTGTAAACATGGAAAAAATTGGTCACCTTCATGTAATTTACTACTTCCATTTAAGAGGTCCCAGTCCAACCAATATTAAAGCCAAGCTAGATTCTACTCTGGGAGAGTCTGCTGCTTCGTCTTCGGCTGTAAAATAATGGATAGCAGAGTTTAAACCGTATGAACCACCAAGACGAAGTGGTCGTAGTGGTCGACCAAATGAGGTGTCCACGCCAGACATGGTTAAGAAAATTTACAAAATGGTATTAGATGATCGCCGGCTGAAGGTGCGTGAGCTGGCTGAAATGATTAGCATTTCAAAAAGTGTTATATATTGTATATTGACCGAAGATGAGACAGGATGACAGATAAGAAATCTGTGAGCAAGATGGGTGATCATTAAAACACGTGCAGATTTTATTTCATTTCATTTCGGAGAAATCAAGGTGCATATAATTTGGTACGGGAAAAATATAACACCAAAAAGTTCACGTTAAATGTACCAAGTGCTACTAAACCAAGTACGCGATTGTACGCGATGTCCGTCTGCCCGGCTGGCTGGCTGATGGACACGATAACTGTTCCAAATCTTTATGGAACTGCTTGGTACTGCGTATTATTCCGCAGATCGTAGCCATTATATTGTTTTACAATTATCAATAATATCGGATAAAAACCGATTATGTAACTGGTACCTCTCATTCAAATGACCGATTAAACCAACATATTTTTAGCCCCATACCCCGGCTTTGCTACAAACATTCTGGTACCTGCCGTACAAATTGACCGATTTGTCGAAATTTGATTCGCAGCCTGAATTTACTTAAATTGTCTGGTACCTTCTATATAAATTACGAATGCGAATTGCGAATGAAAATAAGTTGCACTCCACGTCTCACAGAGTACCTCTATAAATTGGCCGGTTTAGGAAAAGCCGGTGCTCTTTTACATTTCTACACACGGGAAACTTCAGAAAATTTCAATTTTCTTCTTCTTTTATTGTGCTTTAATTCAGAATATTTTTTGCAACAACACAAAAGAAAATTGGGTGAAGGTATGAAGCTATATGTAAGTCAGTTCACCTGACTGAAATTGGTCATTGGTCACTACTGGTCAATGCAGGGTTTAGTTGGATTACCTGAGCAGTACATTTTGGTCGCTTGGAATATAACATATTAAGAAAGAATCCGTGTTGCTTAATAGCGTTAAACGTAAAATCAAAAACAAAGTAAATGTAATTTCGATAGAAATAAGCATCTAGATTTCAATTGCGAAATATCATTTGGGTGAAATAGCCATCATATATAATTAAATACCACCCATAGAGGGAATAGTTAGTTGACTTTTTTCGAGTTACCCGAAAATTTTCAAATTAAGTGAGACCGATTTTAAATTTTGGGATTTTTAAGAAATCTTTTTAATCTATTTTTCAAAAATTTTTCAATATAACTCCCTTTTACAACACAAAATTGCGAGATTTCGATGTATGAAATTCTAAAAGAGAAACATATGCAAAGAACAATAGCTAAAGACTTGTTTCTATACAATGAATTACTCCGTCAAAATAGCGGACGCTTATTTGTGTTCGATTTTATAATTTGAAGAGTTTTATATTTATTGACTAGGGTGTCCACAGAACAAAAATGTGTGTAAACAAATATGGAAAAAAAAATTGTTTTTATTTTTTTTATTATATTTATGACAATAATAATAATTCGTTTTATAAAAATCGTATTTCCAAATCTTTCGTTCTTAGACGATTTGTTCATGTACGGTTTCGAGCGATTTACGGAAACTGGCTATAAATACAGGAGCCGCTTATAGTGCAATGTTATAAATTTTTATTATTTTTTTTTTTTTTTTGCTAAAAAATTTCAGCATAATGTGGAAACATTTCAGTCATTAACGAATACATCAAGATCTCGGTATGAAATATTGAATGCCATTAAAAAGTTTAACAAAAAATTTGGAAATATGCCAACTGACGAATTTGTAAAAAGAAAGTGAAAAGTATGATATAGAAAGAAGCCTGTGGGTTTCTAGCAGCAACTATATTACAACATTGTGACATGAGATTCGTTAAAATCTGCAACAAATATATTTTAGACTTATTCCGGTTATATACAGGGTGGCGCAATAGAACGCGCATATTGCATCATCTTTTTTTGCGGGGTAGAAAAGTCGCTGGCGGGGGGGCGCCTACATCGTTGGGTTGGCGGGCTCATGGAGTTTTAGTCGCTATGAATCACTTCGACGGGAAGCGTCGCGCATCTTGCGTGCGTGCATTTTACGAGAACTCTCGTTCATATATTGCTACTAGGCGACTATATTGTGCTGAATATGGATTACGGCGAATTAGTGAAGCTCCGAGTGCTAATTTAATTAAAATATGGGTAAAGCGTTTTGAAGAGACCGGTTTAACATTTAAACCGCAAGCAAATGGTCGCCCAAGAACATCTAGGACCGAAGACAATGTTGTGAGAGTTATGGAGGCAGTACGAGGAAATCCACAAATGTCGACTCGCAAGAGATCGTCTGCCTTACAATTATCGCGATGAAGTTTGCAACGAATTTTAACATTGGATCTTAAACTGCATCCATATAAGCTGCAATTAACACAAGAATTGAAAGAGTCTGACTTCATAGCAAGGCTCGCATTTGCTAATGAAATGCTTAATCGATTTTCCAATTTTGGCAATATCCTTTTCTCTGACGAGACTAATTTCCTTATGAATGGGTTCGTAAACCGTCAAAATTGTCGTTACTGGAACAGTGAAAATCCCAAAATCAAACACCAGAAACCATTGCATAGTTCTAAAGTGACAGTTGCTGCCCAATCTCTGGCAGAGGAATAATTGGTCCTTTTTTCTTCGAAAATGCGCGGGGCCTAAACGTCACGGTTAATACGGAACGCCATGTTGAGATGTTGGACGGATTTTGGCTCCAGAAATTGAAAGTTCAAGAATAGTGAATTCCAGAACATGGTTCCAACAAGATGGAGCTACCTGTCACACATCAAATGACTCCATGGCGGTGGTGAAGCAGATGTTCCCTGGCAGACTGATTTCGAAAAGAGGTGATATCCCATGGCCCCCACGTAGTCCAGACTTGACGCCTCTTGACTTTTTTTTTGTGGGGATACCTCAAACACAAAGCCTACAGTAATAATCCAAGAAACATCGTTCAGCTCAAGGAGAATAATACACCAGTATTACTGAAGAAAGTTTTCAATAATTTTCGTTTGCGGTTAGAGGAGTGCCGTCGTAGAGAAGGTCACCATTTAGACGATGTTATTTTTAAAAAATAAACTCCATTTATTACTCTACAATGCCTTAGATTTATTTTAACCATACCTTTTGTATTTATTTTTTAATCTATTTTGTAAATATGCACGTTCTGTTGCGCCACCCTGTGTTAGGTGCGCAACTAAGCTCTCGCTGTTTTTTTTTTATGAAAGTTCAACTTTATTATGGAAACAAGTTAACAAATGGATCATTGAAAGTATTGCCATACTACTTTCTCCCATCTTTTTGGCAAAACTCGAATTTTATCCCGGTAAAACTTTTCATCTTTTGAGGCCATTCACGAATCTAGCCATTCTTTGATGTCATAATATGAGTGAAGCTGCTGGTCAGCCAAACAGTGCGCCATCGAACGGAACAAGTGATACCACTGATCTACAAACATTGAAAAAAAATTGACTGCAGAAACGAAGCATGTTTTTTAACTAATCTGCGTGCGGCGAATTCGAATCTGGCATATTGGGCTATCACGTTTTGTTAATTTTGTATCGCATGTTTTCAATACTGTAAAACACTACAATTTCACAATTATTAATTTGACAGAAGTCCATATTCATTCTAAGTCTTCATTAGTCATCATAGCGTTTAAGCATGATCCCCGACACATCATTGTGTGTTACTAATTCAAGCTATTTTTGCTTTGTGTGTGGTGAATATTTGGTTGGGAAAAAAGATATGCTATATCAGAATCATTAAAATATGCATATTTACTTTATTTTGGGTTTGCTGTCAGAAACTTGAGCAAACCGTGGACACCGACAATGTTTTGCAAAGTTGCAGATCTGTTTTATGTAAGTGGTCAAATGGCAAGAAGATCT
>JAHXMU010000554.1:196792-210258 GCA_019455685.1 Philornis downsi
CCCCCCCCCCCCGACCCACGAGGGAAATCGTACAATGTTCTAATTGTCAACACTACGGACATACGAAGGCTGGGTGCCATAGAAAACCTAAGTGCATTAAATGCGCAGGAGACCATCTATCAATAAATTGTTCTCGAAAAGCTCCAACTGCAGATGTAAAATGTGTTTTGTGTGAGGGAAATCACCCCGAAAACTATAAAGGTTGCCAGGTCTATCAAAAGATCATTAACCCCAATAAAACCCCTTCGGCCAAAAGAGCCGATAATTCTGCCCAGCAGAAAACAACATCTCGCGTTGTTTCTGATAAAAATGTTACCTTTAGGCAACCTCCTGGTTATTTCCCCGTTTTACCAGGCCCTCGTAAAGCTGGCAAGCAGCCTGACAAACACCCCTCGTCAGGTCCCGTAGAGTCAGCCCCTCTTATTGCTGAAAAGCAACCTGGCACCCCCGTGCTAGGCACTTTTCCCGCCTTAGGTGCAAATTACCCGGCACCTCTGCAAGGCAAGGCCGCCGAAAGGCGCCATGGATTCACATATGCAGAAACCGCTAGAAACGGAAACAATCCAAGACATAATAAAAGAGAACCTGATACAAATCCAACAGAGAGCATATTGATCTCTACACTCACTGATGAATTCCGCGAAATGATGGCGGTAATGAAGCAGATGATGCAGCAAATGACTGCAATGACCACAATGTTGGTAACTCTAATGTCTAAAATGCCATAAATTCGATCGATTGATAATAGTCTTGTGGAATGCAAACGGGTTATCTAAACACAACCTGGAAGTCAAAACACTTGTAGATATGCATAATATCGACATTCTGCTTGTCTCTGAAACTCATTTTACCCGTAAGGATTATTTTTCTATACCGAACTATAAATTCTATCACACAATACATCCAGATGGTACAGCACACGGAGGCTCTGGAATACTTATAAGAAACAACATAAAACATCATTTGTCAATCCCATATGCAAGGGCAGAAATACAAGCCACAACAATAGTGGTTGAAGATTGGTCCGGCCCAATAAGTATCCCCGCAATATATAGTCCCCCCAAACACAAAATAAGTTGTAAAATGTACAAGGAGTTCTTCAAAACACTTGGTAATACCTTTGTCGCAGGTGGCGACTACAATGCCAAAAACACCATCTGGGGTTCTAGGCTAACAACAACAAAAGGTCGTCAACTTCAATATGCAGCTGAATCAATGAACCTATACATGGTATCAAGTGCACAACCGACTTATTGGCCAACAGACTGCAGCAAAATCCGCGATTTACTAGATTTTTGTGTGACAAGAGGTATTAAGAAAGAAACAGTGCAATGTGAATCCATTTATGACTTGTGGTCTGACCACACCCCAGTAAAGGTAACTCTGGGCAGAAAAATTTTGCCTGCATCAAGAAGTTGTGTACTCCATAACAAACGAACTGACTGGAATCTCTTTCGACATTTGGTAAACGCTAATGTAAATATACACATTGATTTAAACTCAGCTAACGATATAATAAATGGAGTTGAGCAGTTTAATAATATTATCCAACAAGCAGCTTGGAATTCTACCCCTTTGAATAAAAAAAAATATACCCGAACGGAACAAAGTTCCATTGAGTATAAGAGAAAAAGTGGCAGAGAACTAGATATCCGCCCGATAAAGCGGTTCTAAATAAGTTAGCAAAAGAACTGAAAGAGATCTTAAGTGTAGAGGATAGTAGAAAAACTGATAGAGATCTGGAAAATTTAGATGCAACTGCAGCTACGGACTACTCTCTATATAAAGTAATAAAGCGTACGAACAGGTCCATAAAACACGATCCCTCTATTCGAACCATACAGAATACATGGGCTAAAAGTGATTCTGAAAAAGCTGAAACTTCCGCAAAACATCTGGAGAAAGTGTTCGTACCTAATAAACAACATGGTAATGACACTTTTTTAAATGAGCTGCACAACTTTCTAAATGAAGATTACCAGATGGACTTGCCTATTACACAAATTACCACCTGCGAAGTTAAAAATATAATTGCTGATTTAAAAGACCGAAAAGCTCCGGGATACGACTTGATCACTGCTAAGGTCTTAAAGAATTGCCTCAGGAAGGCTTACAGCTTCTAACAAGAATATACAATGCAATCATTTTAAAGTTGTACATTCCGCCACAATGGAAAATATCTCAGGTGAAAATGATACGAAAACCTGGAAAACCACCTGAAGAAACCTCTTCTTACAGGTCCATAAGTCTCCTACCTATACCATCAAAAGTTCTCGAAATTTTATTTCTCCGAAGATTAAACCCCATAATAGAGTCAAAAAAACTAATACCTGATCACCAATTTGGTTTTAGACAGGGACATGGGACGATTGAACAGGTTCATAGATTAGTTGAACTGATAAATAAATCTTTCGACACGAAAAAGTATTGCAATGCGGCATTTCTGGACATTTCACAAGCCTTTGATAGGGTATGGCACGAAGGTTTATTATTCAAATTGAGAAAAATGTTACCCACGAATTTCTTCATTTTTCTGAAATCTTATCTATCTGAACGAACTTTTTTTGTTAAGCACGGCGAAGACATGTCGGACATGCTTAAATCGCATGCGGGAGTACCTCAGGGCAGCATTATTGGTCCTACCTTATATCTGATTTTCACTTCGGACCTACCCACAGAAGAAGGGACTCTTATCGGCACGTTTGCAGACGATACAGCTGTTCTTGCCACTGATGTCAACCCGGATCAAGCATCTAGAAAATTGCAAAATCATCTCGATACCATAACAAAATGGCTGCGGAAATGGAGAATAAAGGCAAACGAAACGAAATCGGTTCAGGTAAGGTTTACACTTCGGAGAGGATGTTGCACTCCCGTGTCTATTAATAATGTTGAAATACCTCAAGCAAATGATGCAAAGTATCTAGGCATTTATTTGGACAGATCACTAACTTGGAGAAAGCATATATTTACAAAAAGACTGGCCTTGGGTCTCAAACTAAGATCCTTAAATTGGCTTTTGAATGGCAAATCCAAATTATCCCTAGACAACAAATTAAAAATCTATAAATGCGTCTTAAAGCCCGTATGGACATATGGAATCCAGTTATGGGGGACTGCAGCAAACTCCAACCTTGAAATATTACAACGCTTTCAATCCAAAGTACTGCGAAAAATTACTGGTGCACCCAGATACTTCTCAAACAAACAGTTGCATAGAGAATTGAAAACACCCTTCATTAAGGAAGAAGTCCAAAAATACTCCGCTAGATACATTAATCGTATTCAACAACATCCGAATCAGCTGGCGTCCAATCTGATGAACGAAACACCATTATTTACCAGACTAAGGAGGAGAACCACACAGGACCTGGCTACTCAGGACGAATAAAGCAGTAGGGACACTCAAGGAAGTGTTCCCGAATAAAAAATAAAATTTTAGTATATAAGTAGTATGTAGGCCAATGTGAATATTAATGAATGACCAAGGACAGATTTTAATAAATCCAGAAAAAAAAAAAAAAAAAATTTACCCAAATTTAAGTTTTCCTCCAAAGCATTGCTTCATAAGGCTTGTTAAAATTTTTTAAATTTGACAGATTAGCCATGCGTCTTCTAGCACTTCCAATAAAAATGATTCGACTAGCCTATTAATTACTAGGTCCCTAAATTTTATTCCGTTGCACTGAATTTATTCAAATTTAAGTTTTTGGTGATTTTGGTTCTAGAATTGCTTCCGGCTACTCCACTATAAATAGAAGTTGGATTTCTAGAAATTTTATGTTTCCTCTGAAATTCTGATAGACCGTTTATCCAGTAAGTTGTAAACAGCTACCTAATTGTGTATAAGTTTAGGGAAATATTTGACAAAAATCGAAAATTTCTATCTTCCCAATGCTGTGTCCAATATTGTTGGACCTATTTCGCGCACCAATATTTTCCTATTATCAAGGTGAATTATGGCGGCCCCTTTTAAAATTATAAGATTTGGTATGGTTCCTTGTAAAGTGTGATTTTTTAAGCGTAGTTTTTTTTTAAATCGAATAAAACACTCAAAATTGCATCATATATTAAAATTTTTTATTGGATTCGATAAATTGGTCTTTGCCATTTTTAAAGATAATTTCATGCAAATGTTGTTCGCGGAATTTTCATAACAAATTTCAACGATTTGCAATCGTTGCTTGTTTGTTAGTCTTTCCATGATGAAATGGCAAAGTATACTGTACACTTTTCACTTTGACATATGACATTTGGATGTCATTACCAACCAGTGCTGCCAACTTGAAAAACTTAAATCTTAAAAAAAAAACACCCGTAGTATCTGTAGTACCACTCTATGTTGCTATTGATTAACTAATAAATGGTAAAGTTCAGTTCTTGCAATTTAATTTAATATCTCCATTTGATAGGTCTCAGTCCAACCAATATTAAACTCAAGCTCGATTCTACTCTGGCGGAGTCTGCTCCCTCGTTTACGACTGTAAAATAATAGGTAGCAGAGTTTAAATGAAGCCATATGAACCACTAAGACGAAGTGGTTGTAGTGGTCGACCAATTGAGGTATCCACGCCAGACATGGTTAAAAAAATCTACAAAATAGTATTAGATGAGCTGGCTGAAATGATAAGCTTTCAAAATGTGCTATATATCGCATATTGACCGCTAGCTTTCAGGAAAACAAAGTGCCATAAAGCTGTTTCAGTAGAGTGTTTGGCGACGTTTCACCGCAATAAAGCCGAATTTTTTAGTCCATTTACAACCATGGATGAGACCTGACCCCACAACTTCACACCTGAGACGAAGGAACAGTTAAAGCAGTGGACTGGAATAAGAGAATCGTGTCAAAGAAGCGAAGACGGTTCCATCTTCAGGCAAGGTCATGGTCTCTCTTTTTTTGGGAATGCGCATGGTATTACTTTTATTGATTATATTCAGAAAGGAAAAACCATCAACGGCGAATATTTTGCAAATTTATTGCAGCGTTTATGTGATGAAATTATGAAAAAAGCCACATTTGGTGAAAAAAAAGGTGTTGTTTCAAACATTCACTATTGCGATGGCGAGAGTTAATGAATTAAAGTTCGAATAGCTTCATCATGCATCTTATTCGCCAGATCTAGCTCCCTCGGACTATTTTCCATTTTCTAATTTGAAAAAAAAAAAACGGCGGGCTGAAAGGAGATTATGTTGAAGAATAAAGCAACCTTTCCCAAATAATTTGTTTCTTCTTTGTTAGGTCGGCTGGTTTTGGCACAGCCTTTGTAAATGGCAAACCTTTCATTAAATAAATAACCCTTCAGATGGCAGGTATTTAACAGCTGACAGTCTTCCCAGACCGGTGGTTTTGAAACCATTAAATGGATAACCCATTATTACAAAATTGCATTTTGACTCTGAATAATACTAGTAAAAAGTAATTTATTCAACAGTTAAATCGGCAAAGTCGCTTAGCTCGATACAGGACTGTAAGTAGTAGTAAATTGGTTTTTTAACAGGTCTAAAGTCACCTCGACAGCTAGCAGTGATGCATGCACATTATTAGCTCACCAACCCTGATCAGATCAGTATTTGATTTTGTCGGATCTTTCCTTATTTTTCCTATAACCGTGTAACTTTTAATACACATAATTATGTGTAAAAAATTATTACATTTAATTACAAAGTTGTCGCGTGCACACAATTTTTATTCTCAGAAGCTAAGATTTGTTCAAGCGATACATTATGTGCCCAAGGGTAGTGTTGGGACTATATGTCACTATTGGATACTAAAATCATTGGGACATCGTATTCTGTTAATAATTTGTTGGAATAGTTGGTTGATTGAAATTTGTTGTAGCTATCTCGGAAATGGTTTTATTCGCGACATTTTACACTTAAATATCCAGAGCATTTAGAGGGGCAGTGATGGTATGTTTCTTCCATGCACTATATGCACGCTATGTGTACATTTTCTAATTTGTGGTTTGTAGGTTTGCTCTACTCACTATTAATTCATATTCGAACCAGTGCAAAATTGCCAATCAGATAAACTTGCTTACATATACCAACCGCCTTTCGCTTTGGTGCAAAAGTGTGTGGCTGCCATAAGAGGTGTGGCAAATCGCAACGTTCTTATCAACGAAAGCTTTGAAATAGATTAACATATAGTAAAAGGAACAAAATTATAAATTCCTGAATTTACTGAATTTCGTAAATCGGCCATTTCGTACATGTGCTAATCTAAGGGGCGTAAGAAATCTGTTCACTTGCATACTATTTTACTGAACGCTTATCGCATGCTAAATTATACTACATTTACAGCAATTAAATGAAAGATGTGAATCTGCAAAAATATTGGACAATCTGTACGGGGCTATCAGCAAATCAAAAGAATTGACTACATTTTAAGTTACCGTAGTTCACGATATGGAGATTACGGGGATAAAATCGAATAATCAGCCATTTTCATTTTCAAATCTGAGTTTACCAACGCAATGATGCTTACCAAATTAGGTTATTAGGTCGATTTTTCTTAAGTTCCACTGAGCATTATAAGCCAAAATATTAAGGTGTGACAAGTTTTGTGTAAGTTGTTATGTCCATCACAATGCTTGCATATCTGACAACGTTCAAACGACTTATACAAACAAATATTTAGCACTCTAAATACCTTTTTCTGGTTCTTCCAAGTGAATCATTCCTTGACTTCTGCAGGTAAAGGATGTGATAGCTGTAATATATACTATATCACAGATTTTCGAGTGGGTTCTTGCCCTCTCTATCACATTTCTGTGATGCAAGTTTTATATTGATTGGATAGATATATTTTCTGTATTTCCGGCATTTCGTCGAATATCTACTAAAACGGTGGTGATTGTAACAGATGTAGGATTCGTGGAAGTATGACGCGAGCTTGTTTTATTCGATGTGTAAAAGCATCAGCTTTCTACTGGAGCTCTGTGATAAGCTACTTCCAAAGGCGCCCCCTTGACAAAATCAACTGTAATATGACCAGATTAAGTGCGAAATTTCCCAAAAATCGTATTTTTACTTTCCATTATTTTAAGAATCCCACAGGATAGGTACATCTTAGACAGACCGAACTTTTTTTTTTTTTTTTTTTTTTTTTTGAGATAACACAAATAAGTCATATCAAGTAATGGTAACTGATTCTTGATTTAGTTTTTTCAATTATAATGCAACTCTTGATATTTAAACCATTTCAACCCACTGTGCTGGGTTTGATTGTAAACGGAATCAGACAATTCACATTTTCCACACTACTACCATTACGCAATGCATAGAAAAACGCTTCATATGGAGGCTCATTTTTGTTTCTTATCGCATTCAATTAAAAACTTTTGGGAAAACATAAAACCAGGTAAAATCTGGAGAGGAAGAAAAACATTTTTTGGCAGCTTTCGCTTGGTGCTATTCAAATGGCATAAAAAACACAGAATGGATTTTCATAGTTTTTCAAATAAAGTTTTTACAGTCCAAGATTGTGCCCTGCAACTGCACTCCGTTATTTGAAAACGAAAAATGGCTTTAACTTTTTGAACGTCAGATGTGTTTGGCTTTCCATATGTTGTGTGAGAAGTTTCTACGTTGACACGATAATTAAGATGAACTTCCGACAAATTCTCACCAAAGGCTGTTATGTTGCTAATGCTAGCCATTCAAAGTCTCACCAAATCATTATTGAGAACAACAGTTTGCTTTTTGATTTTTGGATAACGTATGTTAATGTGAATGTACGTGCATTACATATTTAAATGTGAATGTATATTTTAGTGCAATTAATGGTTTTATTTCTTCTTCTTAACTTCATTCAGTTCACTCCAGCTCTCCTGTTTTCACTTTTTTCCCTTCTTTGACCCTTTATTCATCAACTTTTTTCTTCTACAAGGAATGGGAGAATAAACTAATTTATTTTGAATACATTCATATTTGGTGAACAAATATTTAGTACTCTAAACCCTTCTAGTTGTTATGCAATTTAACGTGCTAAATGAGTCATTCCTTGATTCCTACAGCTGAATGATCTGATTGCTGTAATATGAATTAAGCTAGGTTAGGTCAGTGTGGTTGTCTGAATAGACAGACTCACTTAAACCGTATAGTCCATTTTGATACCACGGAAACTAGAGATATGGATGTCCTAGTTTCGCCCGTCAAGAAGCTCTTAAGTCCCACAATATCTGCATAGTCCAGATCTCCTAGGTAAGCAAGTAAGATCCCAGTACTGATTCACGCCTGTTCGCCAGGGCGGGGCATTTGCAGAAAAGGTGTTCTATCTGACCTGACTGTCAGAGAAAATGTAATCCCGACCGTGTGAGGAAGTTATATCTCTTGATTATTTTATTTTGAGCCGTCAGTGCAGAAGCCGACATACAGTCTTATACCAGAAGTTCTACATTTCCATGTGTCTCTATTTGGTATAATTGGTTCAGCCAGAGTGCAGTCCATGGTCTATGGTTATTGTTAAGTATAACACCAGTTGTTTACCAGGTCGCCTTTTAATCGCCGATCCCTTTGTTTACTAAATCTTAGTCAACAAATTACAAGTCAAGCGTATTAGCCTACCTAAATGGAGCATACGCATAAAGGTGACCTAAATGATGAATAAGCGTAATATGATTATAACGATTAAATTATAAATAATTTTAAAATTAGAAATAAAAAATAGTTAATACAAATATATAGAAGTAAATAACTTATTATAATAAGGATTAATCATTATATGTAAGTAATAAATTTACAAATTGAGCCGATCGGGCTGTTTTATAATCCTGCCCTTTTGAGTAACATAATAGTCTCTTTTTCGATTTTCAGAATAAACATTTTTTTGAATTCTTTCATTTTCCTCAGTATTCCATATAAACATTTTCACTATCGATACTATGATTATAGTCTTCCTCTTCCCGTTTTTCAGTCGCCTGCCTTATAGGCTCATGACTTCTTCTAAATGTTGACCCACTCTCATCTAATATAACGAATGATCTTGGTTCCTTGCAAACCTCAACGATTTTGCCAAGATACTAGCTTTGCCTTGTCTTTTGAAACATAACTTTGTCCCCCTGATGAACTGGCACTAAAACTTTAAATTTTTTGTTGTAGTATTTAACACATTTCCTCATATTCGACTGTAGCTTATTATCGTATTCGTTTTTGTTTATCAATTTAGATTCAAAATTTCCATCAATAGAAGGATTTTTTGTACGCAACTTTCTAGACATTAACAACTAAGAAGGGCTTGGCAAATCCCCTTTTGGCGTTGTTCTATAATGCAGCAATGCTACATTTGGATCATATTTACCTCCTAATGATTTCATGAGCTTCTTCATAGTCGGTACTTACCGTTTTGCTAATCAGTTGGATCTCGGAAAGTAAGAACTGGATGTCTTGTGTTCTATTTCCCAGTCATGACAAAATATTTTGAAGTCCTTAGAATTAAAAGAGGGACCATTATCGGAAATTAAAATCATTGGAATACCATGTCTCGGAAATACAGACTTTAATTTTACAATTACAACAGGACTACTGTAACCTGAGTTAAGAATGTCAATTTCAATAAATTTGGAATACTAATCCACAAAAAGTAATTGCATTGTTCTCTAGAATTCAAAAAAGATCATATCCTACCTTGTACCACGGTATGTCAACCATCTCGTGAGGTAGTAATTCTGGCCTACAATTTGAGTTACGTACCATATCTTCAATTTCATTATAAATATTCGGCCAATAAACAAATTGACGAGCAAGATTTTGACATCTTAATACTCCCATATGGCCCTCATCAATTTTATTCCTTAAATTTGATCATTTTTTAACAAAAATCCTTTAATACGGTTATCTCATTTTTAATTTTAAAATATGGCTTAACGTCATCTTCAAGTTTGCTTCGACAACCTGGCCAACCGGGCTTTATATAGCCCAAAATTTTTACAAATGTATTATCCTTCTTACTACGTTCCGAAACCAAATCAACATCAAGTAATGGTACGCCCATATGAGAAGCAAAGAAATTGCAATGAACATCTGTCTCCTTATGACGGCAATGTAGTGTCCGTCAACGTAGCCCTAGACAATGTATCAGCAATTTTCAAGTCTCTGCCGGGCTTATATTTGACTGATAAATTGTAACACTGTAGCCGTAACATAAAACGTTGAAGACGTGGTGGAATTTTAAAAAGAGGTTTATCAAAGAGAGTAACTAAAGGTTTATGATCCGTTTCAACAGATACTTCCAAACCATAAATGTACTGATGAAATTTAGTGCAACCAAACAGTATCGCAAAAAGTTATTTTTCAATTTCAGCGTAATTTCTCTGACACTCTGTCAATGAACCCGATCCATAAGCAATTGGTTGTCCTCCATGCAAAATGGTAGCCCCAATAGCAAACTTTGAGGCTGCTACGGATAATATTAGTTTTTTATCCTTATTACAATATGCTAAAACTTCAGCTCTTGATATCTCCCTCTTCAGAGATTCAAATTCCTCATCACGCAGACCAATGCCATTGAACCTCCTTTTTTAACTCTCTTAATTTTTGATTTTTCGAAGACAGATTTTTTATAAATGGACCCAAATAATTAATCATACCTAAAAATCGCTGCATCTCTTTAAAATTTTTTGGTTTTTACTGCATTGTCAAAAATATGACCTAAGAACTTTATTTCATTTTTAAAAAACTTGCATTTATATTTATTAAACTTTAGACCCACTACCCCTGCTCTTTGAAAAATTGCTTCTAATGTTTTAAAATGTTCCTTAATGGTTGATGAATATATCAAAAAATCATCAATATATATTATAATACCAGGTATATCACCAAAAAGTCTTATCATTTGGGAGTGAAACATTTCTGGAGCAGCATTAATACCGAATGGCAATCTTAAAAATCGAAAACGATCAAAAGGTGAATTTAATGTGCACAATTTTGACGATTCTTCGTTTAATGGCACCATCCAAAAGCCACTATTAGCATCTAGAGCTGTGAAATATTTCCACCCATTTAGTATCGCCTTACTGTCTTCAATATTAGGAAATGGAAAGTGAGGCCTCAAAATGGCTTTATTTAAATGTCCGGTATATAAACAAATTCTCAAACTGCCGTTTGGCTTTGTAACCAGTACTGTAGATTTGATCCATTCTGTTGGTTCGCTCACTGGGGCAATCACTTTCATGTTCAACATTCTGTCTAATTCTGATCGCAGATTCCCAAGTAGCTCAAACGGTATTTTTCGAGGCGGTTCAATTACTGGCTCAACACCATTCCTTATTTTCAAAATACACTCATTTTGCAAAAGACCAAGGCCATGTAAATCAACTGAATACCTTTTAACTTGATTAACTTGATTGATTAACTTGATTAACTTATTGATTGAAATGCTATTACCTCCTTAATTAAATTCATTTTCATTGCCGTTTCAATCCCAATAATATTTTTACAAGGAATATCTACAATAAAAAATATAGAATTATAACTTTCATTTTTGTACCAATAAATTAAGTCCACTGTGCCCAGCATTGGAATCCTCTCACCACTAAATGTAAAAATTCTGACAAATGTTATTTTTTTTTAATTTTCCAATCCAATTTTCAATAAATCTGCAGTGTCAGCTGACAGTATATTAGCTTGAGCCCCCGTGTCTATCTGGCATACAATTTTCTGCTGATTTACTTTCATCTCCACATTCCATTCAGTTGCTAACTTGTCCTTCTTGTCTCCACATTCTTGTCTACGACTCCTATGAACAGACCATCTTCTTCCTTTTCCTCATCCTCCTGGTCAGCATACAATTGTTTCACGAACCTCTTCTTCAAACTGCACATTCTGGCGAAATGATTCATTTTGCTGTCATCAGCTGGACATTTAGCTCGGTGTACTTGACCACATTTTTTGCAGCTGCCATTGCTGAGTTTGTTGCCGTTCCAGTTGTTTTTATTGCTGCGACCACCATCATAACGGTCTTTGTAAGAAAGGCTTTGATTTCCACTACTGTATTTTTTTTCTGGTAATTGCACCGACAGCACCTTCGAGGCCGACATCTTGTTGTAAAACTGTAGAATTTTCTTTCTCCAATTTAATATTGCCCTCCGTTAACATTCTTTCTCTAATATCGCCCATCGAGGCAAATAATCCACATATGAACATATCTCTTATTAGATCGTTTCGCAAATTTCCAAATTCACAGCTTAAGCTTAATTTTTTTAATCGTGTCACAAATTCGTCTACGGATTTATCTTGTTGTTGTTTGTAGGTGAAAAATTTGTATCGTTCTATGATTATGTTCACTATTGGCTTAAAGTAGGACTCCATTTTTCCTACTAAGTCAGAATATTTGACTGTATTAATATCCATATCAAAAGTATTGAAGACGTCTAAAGACTGCGCTCCAATATGATGCAATCCCAAGGCCAATTTTCTCTGATCCGCCTGTGACTCTAATTTAGAAGCTCTCAAAAATATTTTGAATTTAGTGTGCCATGTCTTCCACTCCTTAGCAATATCAGGCGCCTTAAAATTCATCGGCTGGAGCGAAGCAGCAAATATTTGACCACCAGTCGACTGCGTTGTAATTTTATCGTTCGGCATAATTGAGTTATTTATCTCAATAAAACTTCTGACACCATGTTAAGTATAACACAAGCTGTTTACCAGTTCGTCTTTTAATCACTGATTTCTTTGTTCACCAAATCTTAATCAACTAATTATAAGTCACGCGTATTAGCCTGCCTAAATGGAACATAAGCGTACATAAACATAATAAAGGTGACCTAAATCATGCATAAGCGTAATAAGTGTAATCAAGTACGTTAACTTATACAACAGTTATGTCTGGCACCATGTGAGAGATCACACTGTGACCATTGTGACAGCTCTCATAATCATACTGTCGTATCTGCGGCAGTCTGCATAATAATATGTCAAGGGATAGTAAATGCAAAACTACATTTAGTGCATCGGATGGGGTGGTGCGGAACGCGTCGGTGATGCACAGGCTTTGCCCAGTATAATAAGGTATGTGGATTTCTCGAGAGCCTTTCACAAGATGATGACTCCACACAACATTATCCGTCTTACTACTGCAGTATACAACCAGTGAAAACTCGAGGCATTTATACCAATTGGTTTCCAGAATGATGAATTTCGAATTCAGCTTCTTGTCTAATAATGCACCAAGCTATTTCGTACAATCAGCGAAACGAAATTCACTACCTCCCAAGGAGATAGGATCCACAGGAGGAATCTTGTACGTCGTGGCGAACAGAACCGCTTCGGTCTTATTTGGATTTACTCCGAGACCATTTTTCTCCGCTACAATGCTCCAGTGAAAAGGGCTCTCCAAAGGATGTCTGAGTATTCCCAAGAACTTCACCCTAACCGATATTGCCAAATCGTCTGAGTATGCGACAACCTTGACACCAACCTCCTCTAAAGAGAACAGAATACTGTTCAGAGCGAGGCTCCATAGC